>MUZC01001072.1:406813-422019 GCA_002072015.1 Radix auricularia
AAAAAAACTAATACTTTTGATAATACTAAGACTTCCGGCAATGGCGGCCGTTGCCTGCGCCAGTGTTATCTCTCGATTCGCAATGTTTTTTTGTAGTTTTAACGGGGTTTTTTAACGGATCGAGTAACTGAGTGTTGATGCACAAATGGCAGGTCAGGACATACAAAAAACATATATACATCATGGGTCTAGGACTTATGGATGCTGAGATCTAGGGTGATGACAGACGGACGGACGGACAAAACGGGTGCAATAGCGCATTCGACTTCTCGAAAATGCGCTCAAAATTTCGAGGATTTTTTTTCTAATTAATACATCAATTATTAGTTATGATTTAGTTTCAATTATTTAACGTACAACTTTATATGCACATAATTTCTTTACGTATTGCATTTTGATGATTTTTTCCATCTTTTCGGTGGACTAATTTTGAAAGTTCACACATATATATTTTTTTTAATTTTAAAATTATTTTAACATAAAACTATGTTTATTATTTAAGTGTCGGATATAAAATTATAGTCTCATACTCCCTAATAATGGACTCGGATTTGTTGATCTTTTTTTTTAAAAAACTGGAGATTAAGTTACATGCGTCATCAAAGTACTAAACATGATTTCCTACCGTAGACATCTCAATAAATGGAGTTTAAATACATGTGTTCTCATAGTACTAAACATTATTTTCTACCGTAGATATCTCAATAACTGGAGATTAACTTACATGTGTTCTCATAGTACTAAACATTATTTCCTACCATAGATATCTCAATAACTGGAGATTAACTTACATGTGTTCTCATAGTACTAAACATGATTTCCTACCGAAGATATATCAATAACTGGAGATAAACAACGCATTCCCGTTCATAGCATTGTTCAAAAAGTATCCAATTTTTGTAAGCTTTTAAAGTCAACCCAATCATTTGCTCTTTGCAATTGTTTTGCATGTGTGGTGGTGGGGGAGGTGGGGAGGTGGGAGGAGAAGAGGGAAGGCGGCAGATAATTTACACACTTTTTAAATTGGAGCTTTAATTGTATGATTTCATTCATCTCATCTGCACGTTTTCACACCACAGACAAGTAGAAATCTGGACACTGTTAATTAATAACTTTACGTCTTATGGAGAAATAACAAGATCACATGCCGCGCATGACAGGATCCAACAGGTTGTGACCTCAGGGTGATGAACTGTTCTCGTCTCAAGGTCATTGGGACAAACATAATTAATTGCTAGGATAAACCAACTGTGTACTTTTGTGAATGTGGCTAAAAGGGTTACTACTTATAAACCAACTGTGTACTTTTGTGAATGTGGCTAAAAGGGTTACTACTTATAAACCAACTGTGTACTTTTGTGAATGTGGCTAAGGGGATTCCACATATAAACCAACTGTGTATTTTGTGATGTGGCTAAAAGGGTTACTACGTATAAACCAACTGTGTATTTTGTGATGTGGCTAAGGGGATTCCACATATAAACCAACTGTGTATTTTGTGATGTGGCTAAAAGGGTTACTACATATAAACCAACTGTGTATTTTGTGATGTAGCTAAAAGGGTTACTACATATAAACCAACTGTGTATTTTGTGATGTAGCTAAAAGGGTTACTACATATAAACCAACTGTGTACTTTTGTGAATGTGGCTAAGGGGATTCCACATATAAACCAACTGTGTGTTTTTGTGATGTGGCTAAAACGGTTAATACATATAAACCAACTATGTACTTTTTGTAAATATGCCCGAAGCCATTTCCACAATACAGAGATGTTTACTGACCCACATGATGGAGGGGTCAACTTGACCAAAACGTGTTGACCTCTCATCCAAGGCCACGATACACTTACAGGCGAGCCGACCCAAGCAGACAGATTTATTAGCCGGCCTTGGTACGCATCGTTGTTTTTTTATAACTAACCAGCGGAGGATTTACTCTCAGGGCTTGCCGCTCTCTGTGGACCTGTTAACGATCTCATGTAACAGATATTTCAAAGTCCATTCATATTTCTGTTCCCGTTAGTTAGATAATTCGGCGGTGTTCCATTCCGTTAATGTCGTACACGATCATCATCAACGTTTCTTAACATCATCTGCCCAGCGGGCAAAGCCTTCATCAAATCAATCTCGTTCTAGCTCGTTAATTTTTTGAATTGTGCCTGGCGATGACGACTTGTGTCAGTATATCTTGAGGTCTTTCTGCTCAAACTCACACAAAATCACTTCCTAGCTGTCTTTATATCCCCACTCCCCATCTGTTTGGTGTTGGTCATTATTTAAATAATCCTCCTTGATATCTAAAGGCTGTAACGTTTTTCATGTTCATTGTCTGATTTTCATTCGTTGTCCATTTTCAATGCTGTGATTTTTTTTAATAGTTAAAAGTTTAAATTTTTGTTGCTCTCGAATGTGTGTTTATTTGTCTGTATATACTATAAGAAACGCAAGCAAAAAATAAGGATTTCAAGATCTTGTTCCCACTATTCCAATCCCTATTTTCAAGTGAGCCCTTGTTGCTGCTTTGCGTGTCTGGCTTCTCAACGCTTTGTCGTCTGTCATCATTAAAGTATAAGCCATCAAATGAATATTCTCACTTCAATCATTGCCGGTTCTATCGATCACTCACGGATTGGGGGGGGGGGGGGGGAGGTGGTGTAGGAAAAGATCAGAAAGGAATTAATCAAATGTTTCTTTGTGTTGCTAAGTTGACCCCTCCCCCCTCATCAAAGTTGACCTCCACAAAATAAAAAAATAACTAAAAAAACAATTTAAAAAAAAAATGATGAATTAAATTTTACTTGTTAATTTTACTATTTGTATTACATTCGCCACTTGGTCCTAGACTTCGCCCTAGTGTTCGACCTCTTTACTTGTAAGTCAAACATTGGCGCGCACTACAAACAACATTCTTCTCAAGTAATCTTCTAAAATCAAGTCTTTGATATAAACTAACAACCCCGCCCTCTCTGCCATTCACAATAATAATAATAATTTAATAATAATATAATAATAATAATACAAAAAATAGAAAATTCGGCTATTGATCCATTACAATTTAAATCTTTTTTTTTTTTAAAAAGGCAGGGCAGATTAGGATAAAATGGTTGGCCCGGGGTGGGAAGGGGGGAATTGGGCGGGAAGGTGGTTGTGGTGATGGATGTTTGGCCAGTACTGGATGATAGGGTATCAACTATTTGTTACGTCAAGGACATTTGGAACATTGTAAGAAGACAAATAAAATTTGGTTCCTTTTTAAAAAGTAGATTATAATGAGAATTTCTGGAACGTTGCTGCTGGTATATGTTGAGAAAAAATGTTAACATTTACCAGAAGTTGGTGCTAAAAACTGTTAACAATATTTTCAACATGAGACACAGGTCTATCAATGTAATCTAAAAAAAGAACATTACAAAATGAGCTATGACGTTTTCCGGTTTTAGAAATGAAGAACCCTACAGACATAGAAGACCACTGTGGTCATTTCTTATGGCACGGCAGTTACAGAACATATACCATTAATATCTTAAAGCTTAATATTTTTATATGATTTGTTGCATGAGAGTAGGTTTGGGTTGGGGGGGGGGGCTTTTCGGTGCCAATTATTTATTTTGCTTCCAGTCGGAGAAGATTCAGTTTTAAGTAACAAGGAATGTGTCATGTTATTGAGAGCCTAGGAGTCTTCGTTGTCTTGAATAAACTCAATGGTTTGGTTTTGTATAATACAACGTTTCATGTGTTGTGATTAATATTTCGGGGGGGGGGGTACTAGCAAGTGAGACCAGGGAGTGGATACTGGACGCTTAAGTCCCGCAGTGAGTTATGTTACGAGGGGGAGACTGGGTGAACACTGCAGGACACCAGGTAGAACAACGAGCTTTGGCGAGTGTGAGACCGACACATAAAAAACGGGGACAGAGATAGTACCGGCACATAACAAACAGGGACAGAGATAGTACCGTCACATATTAAACGGGGACAGAGATAGTACCGGCACATAACAAACAGAGACAGAGATAGTACCGGCACATATTAAACGGGGACAGAGATAGTACCGGCACATAACAAACAGGGACAGAGATAGTACCGGGACATATTAAACGGGGATAGAGATAGTACCGGCACATATTAAACGGGGACAGAGATTGTACCGGCACATATTAAACGGGGACAGAGATAGTAGGGTACCGGCACATATTAAACTTTTATTGACGGTTACATCAAATAGTGGGAGGTTGCATAGTTTAGAGCAGTGGTTCTCAACCTTTTGAGATTCAAGGACTACTTATAAAATGGGTGTTTTAGCCACGGACCACTACGATTTATAGTGTTACTGCCGTGCTGGAAAGTTTATATACAATTATAATGTGTATATAACTGGCGGGTAAAAGTTCACCATTCGTTCACACACCGACTCACTTCGAAGCTGGGAGCTGCCCATTAGTTATCAAGGATATCAAAATGTTCATCAATTGTTGTCCGCCCCGACAAGTTTTGCAAAAAAATAATATATTTCTCAGCGTCATCTATCCACACATGTCTGCCATAAGTTATTAATTGTGACAGGCCGGAAACACCAATCGATTCATCTAAATGAATAGCAAATTGTCTACAATCTTGAGGCCACAAATCCGCTGTTGTTAGCGTCAGCTGCTGCCAAAGAAATACATCGTTGAATTGTATCGTTTACAATTACTACTTGACAGACAAGACTTCACCAATCATGTCTCGATAATTATTTATAGGAGCAGGTAATATCAGAGTTTCTGCTATTGTATCAGGTTTATGACCTGTGCAACTCGTGTAGCCACCAAAATTGCTCCTCTTAAAGCTTTTTTTTTTATTCAATGGCTTTCGTTGCTTGTCGTACACAGGATTCTGACTATCTACCGAAAGTTCAGCGCAGAGAGTATTCAGTTGACCTATGCAAGCAGACATTATGATTAGTTTTAAGATGTCTCCACAGTTGTGCAGGTGTCATCGCTTTATAAGCAATAATTTGTGAACATATTACACACTGGGGCCTGAGTTGATCATTTACTTTGATGCATGTAAATCCTAGACGCTAATACTCTTAATCCTAGCGTCGTAGGGCTATTCTTCTTTCTTTTTCTCAACGACTGCATTTGATTCACACACAGACTGTGAGGATGAGTCTGAGGCAGAGACGTCACAAAGGGGTGGGGTTGGGGGTCGGTGTCCAAATACGGGCAGGCCACGTGACTAGACGTTGATTCTTTAGAGCACACTTCTTTTTACATAGGGGCCCAAGTTTAAAGAGAGTACACTTCGTTTTATATAGGGGCCCAAGTTTAAATAGAGTACAATTCGTTTTATATAGGGGCCCAAGTTTAAATAGAGTACACTTCGTTTTACATAGGGGCCCAAGTTTAAATAGAGTACAATTCGTTTTACATAGGGGCCCAAGTTTAAATGATGAACATTTCGTGTAGGTCTTGCATAAACTGATGAATAAACAAAGTGCTTACCCGTAACACTTGGCTTTTTTTCTCAGTTTTCTTTGTGTCCGAGACTTTTGATTGTTCGTTTTCTTTTCTCTACTTCACTACATAGAAGGTTAAAATTATAGCATGTCAATTTAGTGTAAAATATTTTTGATTATTTCGGATGCTGTGGAATAATTGAAAGCTGTTTCCACTTTGATAGACTTAGAGCTAACATAGGTTGATATGATCGTTTGTCTCTTTAAAGCTATTTAAAATTATTTATCAAATTTCATCTGTTCAGAGTGATTGAATGTGTTCTTTGTTTTTTAAAGAAAAAACTTTTTTTTTTAAAATGGATTTTTATTTGAAACTTCCTTTTATTATTGTTTTCTTTAGACCTTTAAAGACTTTTTAAAATTGAAATTTTTAATCTTGAACGCCATGTAAATGTCAAAAGGATTTAGACAATGCTGTTCTCATTCCAATTAGAAGAGCAGAAATGACCGGAACTGCCTAGAAGCTATAAATACATTTTGTTTGTGCAATTAGGGTATTGAATCATGTTTTTTTCTCTCTTAAAATAATTCAGAAAAATAGTTTTGAGAATGTGTTTAAATAGAAAATACTCTTAAGGCTTCCTTTAACAATCACAGAAATTGAAAATTTGATTTTATAGAAACATTGGAATCGCGAGGTCCATACAACGGACAAAAGAGGTATTCAAATACAAGGTCTTTTAAATGAGATCTGTGATTTGACAAATACCTGATATCATTTTTGTGGGGGTGGGGGGTGGGGAGGATTTATTTGAGAAAATCATTTTATGACCAACATAAGTAACCAAACTATAGCTCTGAAGATTGTGTGGGCACGTGACTATACTAGAACTCTAAGATTGTGTGGGCACGTGACTATACTAGAACTCTAAGATTGTGTGGGCACGTGACCAATCTAGAACTCTAAGATTGTGTGCGCACGTGACCAAAATAGAACTCTAAGATTGTGTGGGCACGTGACCAAAATTACGTTAATTTTTTTAAAAAAATTTTTAAATATATTTTTTTTTAATAAATATTTTTTTTTAGTTTTGCTGTTATACTGTGGACAAATTCTCACTCTAACATGAAGAGGTCAACTGAGTGCGAGGATGACGTCACATATCTCTTTTCAGGTGCGCTTGTAGGCGTAATCTAATAGTACAATCTCTCGTATAATAATTTCTTGAAACAATTGACGTTGAGAAAATGCAATTTAATAATGAAATATCCGATGATTACATAAATTACAATGTACAACAATAAACTTCAGGATTCACATGCTGGAAACATAACATCTTACACTTTTCATGCTTCTTGCCTTTCACTCTCTTTCCAACCTTCTATCAGGCTCCTCTCACGTGATCTTTTTCTCTGCTCTCATTCCCGTGATTTTCACGTGACAGAAGGACTTGACCTCTCCGTGACACCAATCCCAACTAACGCTACAGTCTCAATGAATAGTTACATAGATAAGCTAAGGTGTGGGAAAACCTCAGGTTTTAACTCCTTGAAAATAGCAAGCAACCTCAAGTTGTTGGATAACATAGCAAGCAAACTCGTGTTGTTGGATAAAATAGCAAACAAACCAGTGTTGTTGGATAAAATAGCAAGCAAACCCGTGTTGTTGGATAAAATAGCAAGCAAACCAGTGTTGTTGGCTAAAATAGCAAGCAAACCCATGTTGTTGGATAAAATAGCAAGCTAACCCGTGTTGTTGGATAAAATAGCAAGCAAACCAGTGTTGTTGGATAAAATAGCAAGCAAACCAGTGTTGTTGGATAAAATAGCAAGCAAACCCGTGTTGTTGGCTAAAATAGCAAGCAAACCCATGTTGTTGGATAAAATAGCAAGCAAATCCGTGTTGTTGTATAAAATAGCAAGCTAACCCGTGTTGTTGCATCAAAAAGAAAGGGAGAGAAGATATAAAAAAAAGCCCTCTAGAAAGATGATCACCTTTGACCACATTCAGCTCGACGACTCCATACTTGGAAACAGCTAATAAGAATGAGACGTTTCCAGCATCTAATGTAAAAATAAGAATGCGCCAAAGAATGGGAAACAGAAATGGCAACGGTGTGGGCAACTGAATGCTCCATTTCAGCTTTAAATCGATATACTTAAAAATACATGTCTTATTAAAATAGAGTTTTTGAAATAATATTTTAAAAAACATTTACCCCGCATGTCGTGTCATTAACCACAGTGACGTGAGCCCTTTCTCAGAGAATTTGTTTAATTTGAAGGTTGTAACATTTTTTGTCAACGCTAAATTTTATATGTATCGTCTTTCTTAATAAGCCACCCATTATATTTTTACATTGTGTTTTTTCAAGGCCGCGTTTTTTTTTTTTGCTGTGTCAAATTTAATGTCATTTTGTCATCATCACCTGTAAAAAGCGGTTTTAATCTCATATATTGTTTGTAGGCGTTATAAAATAATACCATTTCTGGTACAACAAGTTCCACCCTACACCTATTCGAGATTTGTTTCATCGCCTCTTACTTCAGGGGTTTTGCTCTTCATCATTTACAACTGGACAAATGGTAAAGATAAATAAATTTAAATATGTGCTGTCAAAGAACTATACTAAACAAATATTTTCTATGGACAGCAAAGTCCTCCACACCATTTCTCTACATTTTGGCTTTGCCTCTTTAACACGCTGTAGAGCGATGATCACTTCAGTATTAATTACCTGTCCATTATCCACAACTTGGTGTCTCTTGCCACATGCCTTCATGCCGAACTGACCCAAATAAATGACGGTAGTAATGTCATCAGCATTGAACATTAAAACCAGTTCGTAATTTTGTATTTATTTAATTAGCCATTTCCTCAAGGAACAAGCTTCATCGTACGACGCCATGCTTTTAGCGGATTAATTATTTTACGTTTTTGGACGATGAGAAAACGGATATCCTTCCCATGAGCAACTCTGTTCGAGACGTAATATGATGGCCTTGAGCGGGGGGGGGGGGTAAAATAAATAGTTATTTTTACGTTGTGTTTCTAGGGGTATGCTATCCATAATTTCAACGCATGGAAGTAAAAACAGGGGGGCGGGGGAAGTTTAGCGTTTGTTTGCTAATTGTCAAGAGTGTTGAGTGTTGTGATATTCGCCAAGAATTTTAGTTTTATGACAGTTTTCAGCACGTCTTCTTTTACATCATCTACTCTTTTTTACGGTTTGGTTAAATAAACACGGATTTAAAGACGATGCCACCATAACTTGAGAGGAATAAAAGTATTCAGAGTTTAAGTGCACATTTTATGATAAAATTAATTTGGTATTAATTAACTTAACTCTTGTAATCCCGTTTAGAGAAAAACAAACAAAAGAATTTGGGGGCACCGAGAGTTAAGTAGGTGGATAAGCTTCTGTTTAACTTTGAGTAGACGGCTAAATGTCTGTTTAACTTTGAGTAGATGGCTAAATGTCTGTTTAACTTTGAGTAGGCGGCTAAATGTCTGTTTAACTTTGAGTAGACGGCTAAATGTCTGTTTAACTTTGAGTAGGCGGCTAAATGTCTGTTTAACTTTGAGTAGGCGGCTAAACATCTGTCTTAAAAACAAAATCAAGTTACCTCATAAGTAAATTATACAAATGAAATAATTCCTTAAACAAAATCATTTTATCTCATATGTCTGTAGAAATGAAATAATGTTAAAATGACTGACGTTTTCGCTTTGGTTTCATCTTCTTGAATCGTTATCAGATCAACTGACTCATGGGAATGATGTCACATAAATGTCTTTATAAAAACAAGTAATAAAAATGAGTATTCAAACGCAATGTCACTTATAAAAAAAAAAGAAAAGAATTTCCGATTTTTGAATTCAAGGGATATCATTTTAGATTATATTAAAAGTCATTGCAAATCAGTAATTCAGAATGTAAAAAAAAATATGACGTCATATCCCCTGAAGCTATATCACACTAAGAATGTGTCAATATAATGCGCATCACGCAACAATCTAACGTAAACATTCACAAAGCGGGAAAACCCCATTAACTATCATTCTAGATTGCATTAAAAGTAATTTCAAATCAATAATTATGAAAGTAAACAAAACAATTGCTATCTACAAATTTCTGCTAAAATTGAGGAAGTCAAACAAAAAAGAGATTTTTCAAAAATATCTTTTCCAAAATAGGTCTAAATATTATAAACTATCGTTTGGCGTTTGTTTCAGCCCGACGTCTGTTATGATTGTCAAGAAATTGACAAAATGCTGATGTTTTTTATTTTTTTTCCCCCAGGAAATTCAGTAAACTTTTTCAGTATTTGTTTTTGGCCCGTGCACATCTTTGCGACCTCTTCAGCATATTTCTATGTGGTATGGTTTAGGAGGAGTTGCACGTGCAAGCTCGACAGACATTTTAAATATATATAAATTAGGGTTGTTCTCGATTAATTTAAATTTAAAGAGTTAACTTTTGAAAAATTACCGAATAATTAATCGATAACTTTGATAAAGCGAAAAACAAGATGTATGACGTCATTAAACTTAACATTTCAAGGGAAGTAACAAAAACAGGCAATTAACATTTTATTAATTTAAATATAAGAGCTAATTTTAACGTTTACACTTAGACAATCTTTTTTTTTTTAATGGAGAAGTTTGTACGTAAAAAAATCAAACTATTAATAATTATTAATAATTAATCATTTATTAATCAATGGGAAAAATATTTAAAATAACCTCTTCAATTTATTCGCTAAGTTATCGATTACAATAATTTTAATCGATAAATTTTTTTTACCGATTAATCGAGAAATTAATCGTAAATTTCCGCTGCCCTAATAATAATATATACCATGGAAAATTGCGCTAATAAATAAAAGCAATTTTTCCCAAGGGAAATTGCGTTAAAAAGGTACACGAAATGTTAAATCTACTTGCACCGTAATCCCTACTCAATTAATTATAGAGAATAGGACTGCGATACACCTTTTAAAAAATACAAATAACACAAACAATGTGATGAAAAATATATTATAGTTTTATTATTAAGACATATATGCAGAAAAAATAGTTACGTAAAGATAAAAACAAAAACAAAAAAAAAAATAATTGACATTATTCACTGACAATGGACAGTAATTGAAAATATTTATATCGGAAAATTGAGCTTCACGCAAGTTAAGGGCAAGACTATTATTGACTAAACAAAGACATTCAACTCAGTTTATTGACTAAACAAAGACCTTCGACTCAGTTTATTGACTAAACAAAGACCTTCGACTCAGTTTATAGACTAAACAAAGACATTCGACTCAGTTTATTGACTAAACAAAGACCTTCGACTCAGTTTATTGACTAAACAAAGACATTCAACTCAGTTTATTGACTAAACAAAGACGTTCCACTCAGTCTACTATTGATGACGCCACTTACAAAACTGAAATGAGATTTGCACGCCACTAAACTGAATACATTTCCACGCCACTAAACTGAAGACATTTCCACGCCACTAAACTGAATACATTTCCATGCCACTAAACTGAAGACATTTCCACGCCACTAAACTGAAGACATTTCCACGCCACTAAACTGAAGACATTTCCACGCCACTAAACTGAAGACATTTCCACGCCACTAAACTAAAGACATTTCCACGCCCCTAAAGTGAAGACAATTGCACGCCACTAAACTGAAGACATTTCCACGCCACTAAACTGAAGACATTTTCACGCCACTAAACTGAAGACATTTCCACGCCACTAAACTGAAGACATTTCCCCCGTTCTCACAATTGATTGGTCAGACCCCCCCCCAAAAAAAAAAAAAAAAAAAAAAAAAAAAACCTTCGATTGCGCAATGGGTGGACTCTGCAGACGCTGGTGAACAAAGTTTAATCTACTTTGTGTTAAGCAACAATTGTTTGTTTTCTTCTGGCAATTCATCCAGCTCAATAGATATCATGTCAGTTATATTTGGCATTAAAAATATTTTAGCAACTATTGTACGATCAACGCCTCTAGCGACAATGATAAGGGTTCTAAAATGTGGTTCAAAATATTTTTCGTTATTGATCTCATTAAAAAAAAATGACTTTTAAAACTGATCGGACGCGTTATTGAGTTATCGATCTTTTAGCAACGATTGAATCCTGATGCAGTGCAAGGGAAACTACCCTTTGTCTGCATGTCTTTTATGACCTTGGTGATGCTTTAACAATTCACACTACAGTTTATTTATAAGGCATTGCTTAGAAGCTGTTGGTACTCATTTTTACAGTTAAATAATCTATTGTTCATTCTATAGATTCAAATAAGGAAGTCTAGTTCACTCTGTGAATTAATATTCTAGATTTAACCTCCAATTTTGTTTTATTTAAGTTTAAAACGAAGTTGGATAAAATATATCTCAAATTCATTATTATTATGACTAATTACGCTGAAACTTTGTATGTATAGCCATATGTGCGTGAGTTTTGTTAAAAAAAATATACCAAGGAATGGACAGCATTGAACCATAATTGATGTTTTATTCCCAGTACCAGATCTGTTTAAATTCGTGTGGTCTGACGGAGGTCAAACTTAACGGTATAATTTTGTCCTATAAAATCATCAACAAAAAAAAAACAACATTTCATGAGTGACGATGTGCATTTTAAATCAAAAGAAGTAAATATTTTATCACAATATTCACATTGTTGACCCTTTTATTATGCACAAAGAGCTGTCATTGTTTACATTTGACAACTTGACAACTTCGTAAACCATAAAATATTATACACAGATCATCCGTGACCCCCCACGTATACCTTAGAAGATGCCAGACACCCGTCTCAGGATAAGATGACACATTTTCTGATAGTTGATTGGACGGAAATAAAAGTTAGTACAGATCTGACCCAAAAAACGATGAACAAATTTAAATAAAGAACACACAAGTGGTCACTATTTACTTCACAATGACCATCGACTCTGAGTTCACACCCTGGAGTGGGAAGGAAGTGAAAGTTGTTTGTTTTCTAACTCCAAAGACAAAAACATCGAAAATGACCTCCATTTTATATCTAGATATTGACCAAAGTTCTAACGTCCCATGGAGCTAAAAGTTTTGCACCAAACAACACTTTATAAATAGTAACATACTTAATAAAAAATAGGTGAGCTATGACTTGAACCCCCTCCCCCCCCACACACACCAACCACAAAACAAAAAATAATAATGAAAAAAAAAAAAAAAAAGAACCGTTGCCTGGTATTTTAAACAAACATCAATCGCAAATAGTTCTCCGATTTCTCGTCAACTGTTGCGTCCATTAAAGTTTATTTGATGATCAACAAATTTGGACAAGAAATAATGACCTTAAAAGATGTGCACCACCAAGTCAATATTCGGTACTTCTTGATAGCAAACTTTTGAACGACTCGCAGTAAACAAACTGTAACTGTAAAGGGAAATGGTCAGTACATTATTTTCTGTCAAGACCTTCGAGATATTTGTACTGTAGTCATAAACAATCTGATATTTGTACTGTAGTCACCAACAATCTGACACTTGTACTGTAGTCACCAACAATCTGACACTTGTATTATAAGCAAACAAAATCTATGGACATATTTTAAACCTTTCAAATATGAAGGGTCGGATGAAACAAACGTATAGGATAATTAAATTTTTTGTATCACCATCAGAAATCGTCAATGGGACATTGAATATTCTGTGACTAAAATCACTCCAAGCTAGCAGAGACTGTTTTTTTCTATCAATAAACTCTTGGGAGAGAAATAGGACTGATTGAAACAGAAAGCTTGACAAACACGGGCATTGTTCTGCATTGTTCTGTGGTGTCGTTATGAGTAGCAGCAGGTTTAAAGTAATAATTTCAAAATGTTTCTAAATCTTTCCCGGATAAGGTGAATCAGGTTTAAACAATAGAGATTTTAATGGTTTACAAACAGACAGACAGTAAGTACCAATGGAGGTCAGAAAACAAAATTTATATTTACCTTTTTTTTTTTAAATAGAGAAGTGAAGAGATATTTTTTTAAAGTTTCTATATGTAGGTCGTTGACCTTGAATAACTCGAACTTGGTGAACTCTATTTTCTTTCTCTTGTAAATGTCTGGTTGCCAGGTTACAGGGTTTTAACAATTTATTTTCATTACATTTATTTGGCAGTAAATGTGAGACACAAAAAGTGGGTAACATCCTCTAGTTTACTGACATATAAATAAAAATTATTTTTCATTAATAAACGATTTTGAATATCTTTTAAACAAATGCAGCTAAGCTCGAACATATATAACCATTGAATAGCCTGGACAAACCTTTTAAAAAATGACAGCCTTAACAATACAATTCTTAATAATAATAATAATAAAATGATAATTTATATAGCGCTGTATCCCAGCAAGGAGCCAGGCTCACAGCGCTTTACATGGAAATAACAATACATATATTAATAAAAAGAATATTATGCGCAATATTCTACACTAGAAACGACACGCGGCGTAGCATACGCCGCAGACTTGCTCATTGATGGTGCAAAGAACTTGGAGAAAGAACGGACTAAAACACAATGGCACGAAGAAATGAAAACAACGGGAATATAATTAATGTGTGGGGGAAACCAACGACACATTGTTGGTCTCGAGTCATGCGCACTGTGGTTGTTGTTACCTGACCGCCCCCACCCTTTATTTCCGTTGCTTGCAAACTATGAACTGAAATGGGTCCACCTTGGCAAGGACCATTCGTCATGCTTATTTGTACACGACTTGTCCTTGTTCAGGTGAGATATACATAGATGTTGTTTTCATACTTCTTTTATAAGGAAAGAGTGTAATTATTTGTATTTATAAATGTACTAAAGGTGTTGGTGTTATGGTTTGGGTAGGTTGATCGATAGATTTAGTTATAGATTTTGTTATTGAAATAGAAAAAAAACAAAACAATAACATATTGAGCGCACCGTTCTCTTTGCAATGGTATCTCAAAAATTAACTCCAGCAACCTTTGACGATTACAAAGTATGAAATCTGTTTTATATATATCCGTACATTCTGTTCAAGTTGTTTGAAGTCTATTACATTTATAGTACAATGAAACTCCAGTATTTGTGCACTTTCACATTGTGAATTTACCTTGAGATATATACTAAATTTACAAAACGAAATTTAAAAGTGATGACCCGGAAGTTCGCCACGAACACAAAGACATCTAATTACCACGCCTCCGATTTTTTCTTCTAAAAAAAAATACACAGAAAACAAAACACCAAAGTTCGTAAATTTACTTTCTACCTGAAAATTGACATTAAAAGATGACAGGCGGGGGAAGAGGAAGTATCAGGGAGATGTTATTTTTCGAAATAAATTAGTGTCTGTCTGCCTGAGGACAGGATGGTAAAATTAATGTTAAACACCGCCCCCTGGTGGAGGGAAATATAAGATTACTAGATTGTGCCAGGCGCCGTGGCGCCTGCGGCGCCCCAGTTTTTTGGGCGCCTACGGCGCCAACCTTTTTTTTAAAGACCAACTAACTTGTCCTTTTTTGATAGATTGTGCCAGGCGCCGTGGCGCCTGCGAAGCCCCCGTTTTTTGGGCGCCTACGGCGCCAACCTTTTTTTTAAAGACCAACTAACTTTCCTTTTTTGATAGATTGTGCCAGGCGCCGAGGCGCCTGCGGCGCCCCCGTTTTTTGGGCGCCTACGGCGCCAACCTTTTTTTTTAAAGACCAACTAACTTGTCCTTTTTTGATA
>MUZC01001072.1:422428-440741 GCA_002072015.1 Radix auricularia
TTTTTCAACTAAACTAACTGCTGTAGACTGTCGTACATCGCTTCTGTAGCGTTACGTTACAAACCCACACCACTGGGCTATTATATATATTAATAGATATTCACTCCTGTAACAACGATGGAAAACCTGATTTTTATTATTTTACTTTATTTTATTTGTATTTTGTGTGTGTGTGTTGTGAACGTTGACGAATAAAACGTATGTGGAACACTTCGGGTAGAATTAATGCATTTGAGAACATACAAATATCTAGGTCAGGTACAAAATGTAAGTCTATGCCAGTTATTTGTTTTTCTTTCCATTAATCACAATCGCCACAGCTATAGACAGGTAGCATTTATGATCTTCTAATAAAAAAAAACTAACAGTCTATAACGAACAGTGTCTCTTGTCCTCTAATCTCAAACACTAATCATCAATGGTTAGATGACAACAGGGAGTAAAAAAAGAAACATAAAATCAAGCATCTAGAATGGAGTGTCAGAAATGTCTAATTCCCATTGCATGCGAATGACTTCAATCATCTTTTTAGGATTTTGAAAATAAAGATTTTATTATTATTTTTTTTTTTTTTTAAAAGTCTAACGTTATATATGGAGCTTGAATTGTCAGAATGTCTATTTGTCAAGAACAATCGCCAACACGTAGATAGAACCTATGAAAGCCATCACAAAAGTTTTTGAGGTATGGCTATGCACACATTCCTTTTACAGCTGTGTGTCTGACATGCTACAAAACACTGTACATAGAAAAATATACATTTTCTCGTAACATCCGATCGTTCATCAAATTGATTCTCTGGGTGCAAATGAAAGAATCTTATTATTTATATAATATAATAAGAGAAAAAAATCTAAATGGATGACATGTTCCGCGATTAATTAATTAACTCCAACCATCGCTGGCTATGTAAACTGTTCTTGGATAAAGGAATCGTGAGTAAACAATAAAAGAAAAATGTATGATCGGTTCTGTACACACTGTAAGAATGGTCAGTGTAATAATAGTCAGGGTCAGAATGGTCAGTGTAAGAATGGTCAGTGTAAGGAGGTCAGTGTAATAATAGTCAGGGTCAGATTGGTCAGTGTAAGAATGGTCAGTGTTTTCATCATTGTCATGTTGTCTCTTGGCGAGTTGTTTTCAACGCATTATTTTTGGTTGAATGATTGCACCGAGTGACCCCGAACTGTTGTGTAACGAAATAATAAAACGTGACATCAACTTCTAAGAAAGACCTCAGCCCGTGAGTGCTTGTAGGAATCGTGTTCGTTGTGTTTGGACGGAGTTGGAGTTGTCAGGTCGACAAGAGACAGGTTATAAATTTTTAAGTAAATGTCTTTGACGTCACAGACCACAAAACTGGTGTCTGGATTTCCATGTCGATGGAACAGAAAATATATTTTTGAAAAAAATTTTTTTTTACTGTATACCATCGGCGTGCGCTCACCTGGCGTACCGAGAGTTTAGGTTCAAATGTCTATGAAGGCAGGGGTTTGCCTGGCGTACCGAGAGTCTAGGTTCAAATGTCATGTAGGCAGGGGTTTGCCTGGCGTACCGAGAGTCTAGGTTCAAATGTCTATGTAGGCAGGGGTTACATCCCTTTGTTCAAGTCTGTTCCATGATCCACCCAGCTCTAAGATTCATGATATTAGTTGGGATTAAAGTTGGCTGGGCATTGTGCTGGCCACATAATCCCCCGTTGTATGACGTGGTCTGAGAGTGCTGTTTTACCTGAAAAACTGACCACACAATCCCTGTTGTAACCATGGTCTGAGAGTGCTGTTTTACTTGCACCACTGACCACGACGCACAAGCTCGCCTATGTTGTTATGTACTATATATGAAATAAGATTGAAGGACGCAATGATCGTCAGTAGAGAAGGAACGACTGTTATTTACTTTAATAATGACATAAAACATGAAGAGATAACTGTGCAGCCAATTTTCTCCATTAAATTTATAATTTCAAATAAAAACATAAGACTCAGCTCATATTTCTTTGTAATTTCTGTACAAGTAGTTCAGCTTTTGGTTATTGGAAATTTCAATGATTTTTTCAGGTCATCACAATTGTCATGCTGAATATAACTACATGAGTTTTATCACTTAATGTAATACATTATTACCATTTTGCACTCATAATATGGATTCAGATTTTTAGCGCATTTTCGAGATGTCGAGATCGCTATTGCACCCGTTTTGTCCGTCTGTCATCACCCTGATCACAGGATCCATAAGTCCTAGACCCATGATGTATATATGTTTTTTGTATGTCCTGACCTGCCATTGGTGCATCAACACTCAGTTACTCGATCCGTTAAAAAACCCCGTTAAAACTACCAAAAAACTTTGCGAATCGAGAGTTAACACTGGCACAGGGAACGGCCGCCATTGCCGGAAGTCGAATAGAGCATTTTTCAAGCATTCAAGAGTGGTGCGAAGGCGTGCAAAAGAATTAGTTGTTTTTTTTAGTTGACGTCATTAGAATATGTGTAAAGGTTTAGAGACTTTTACGTCATCATTTGTGGTGACTTGTAGTTAGATTAAAGAGAAAATAAAAAATTTTAAAATGTAAAGAAATGACTTTTAAATTTAAAAATGTCAGGTATATTCATTACACAAGAAAATTCATAAAAATATGTCTAAAATCTAAACACAATTACTGATAACTACATAATGCTGATATCTAACATAAGTACTGATACATAATACGAAAATGCGCTAACACGTCCTGAGTTCCAAAAGGGACCAGGCTTAACATGATTTTTAAAATCCCCCCCGTAGTCGGATTGCCTGGATCTATGATGTGAAATCTTGCCGGATCCGGATTAATAAAAATTCATTCCCGGAGCCGGATCCGAAATCCGGTACACCCCAATTCAAAATTTGTCTACCACCTAAAGACAAAAGTTCCATGCAAATATACTGTTTTTTTTATCGGCTTCATTACACAATAAAATTTACGTCAAATCACAGACGCATGGACATTTCGTTGAATTATTTATTATCTGGTTTTAACGAAAACCTTATGCATACCCCAAATATTATTTTCAACTGTGTTTGGAAGATTTTTTTTTCTCTGTGTCAATGTTTCCTGAAATAACCCCAATTAGCTATTGAAATGTAGAATTTCTTAACGACAAACGCAGTTTATATTCATCTGGTTTGCTGGTTTATTTAAAGTAAATTTTCATTGAATTTGAAAAGTTTGTACTGCATATATCCGGCATGAAATAAGACAATAAGACAACCAAGCAAATTTGGCGCAGCAACTTCAGCTTAACTTAAGTAAATATCGAAAGAGTTGTGACTATTTGAACGAGACGACACGTGACAATTTGGACGAGACGACACGTGACAATTTGGACGAGACGACACGTGACAATTTGGTTGGACGAGACGACACGTGACAATTTGGACGAGACGACACGTGACAATTTGGACGAGACGACACGTGACAATTTGGACGAGACGACAAGTGACAATTTGAGACCATATCTACTATTACAGGACGTAGTTTTGATTAACAAAGACCTACGCTGCAACAGATACACAGAATGAATTCCAAGCAAGAGTGTTTACTTTAATCCTAATGCTATGCCTCAATGAAATAAAAGTCGACAAATCCACTGAAACGAGCTGCCACGTAAAATATTTGTTGGATAAATATTTGATGATCCAACTTATCATCTTTGATGAATATTTGAGAGTGAAAGAAAAAATATTTTCAAATAAGGAATTCTATCAAATAGAAATAGAAAACTTGTTTAAATTTTGGCTGCGGAAATTAACTATTAATTTCTCGATTAATCGATAAAATTTTTTAACGATTAAATTATTTTTTTAAAGAAAATGGACTCATCACTTACAAATTATTGGAAGTCAAAAAGTAAAAAAAAAAAAAAAAATTATAATAATTAAAATAGCGGCCGATCAAAATATAACAAATTTCCCGACGATTACATGAAAGTTTGTTTCAAAATGTTGATAAAGTTTGACTAACATGGTTTTAACACTTCGCCTACTTATCAAACCAAATGAAAAGCGTTTTAAGCTAAGGGGCCGTCCATTAATTACGCCACGCTCCAGAGGGTGGAAGGGGGATCCGGCCATTTGTCACGTAACGGTGCTTTACATCAAATCTTAAATATTATTTTTATTGGGCTTGAAACCATTAATTTAAATTTAATCGTTAACTTTTGAAAAAGGACGATTAATTTCATGAATTAATTGTTAATTTCGATTAAAGCCAAACATCCCAAAGGAAGTAACAAAAGCAGGTAATTGATACTTTTTTATTGACTTATTTCCCCTGTCCCAAAGGCAGAAAAAATAATTTAAACTTTTTAAACTGCTATTGACTGTTGTACTATAATCCTGGGAAATACAGATCCAGTGATCTTGGCTATTATATTGTTTTTTAAATTATTTTTTTAGAAATTGAAAAAAATTATTATTAATACTTTCTTAAATTTAAATCTAATTTTTGTAAAGCAAAAATATTTTCATCAATATTCAATCTATAAAATTTTTAACGATTAATTGAGAAATTAATTGTTAATATCCACAACCCTATATATTATTTTTGTTTTGAAAGTATAACGTACTTTAGGGGGGTCCAAGACTTGTGTCAGGGGGGAAGGGGTGGGTAAAAATTGTCAAAAAAATAGGGTTACATACTTTATGGACGGCCCTTATTGGTAGTAATGGAACCTGACTCAGATACACAAAATGACGTCAGCTCTTCTGGTGAATTTCTGCGTTACAAAATGAAGTGAATATTCTTGAACCCATTAACCCTCTGCAATAGTGGAAACTCATTGAGCACAAATATTCGATAATGTCATTCCTTCCCAAGGCTGTTTTGTAGGTACCAGTTACTTCAGTTCCATGTGAATGATTGTTCAGCTCGGCTGGTTATATTATCAATTAGACCCGCTCATCACTTGAACCCAATAATGTCAACACACGTGTCTTTTTTGCGTAGTTTGTTTAAAGATGACATTTAAAGAAAACATTCTAGTGTTATTTTGATTCAAGAACTTTTAATAGGTGTTTCTTATGACATCATACATCATAATTTTTTTACTTTAATTGATTAATCGTTATTTTTTAAAAGTTACTGTTAACTTTAAAATTAATCGTTAACAGACCTAATTGAAATATTTTTTTAAAGGTATGTTTTGACAAATTGATAGAATGGCTATTTTATTTTAATTCCTTATTTTCACCATACATGCATAAAATATTCAGTTTTATAATATAACTAGCAAAATACCCGCACTTTGCATCGGAAAATTAAGATTTCAATTAGTGTAATAATACCCATTCAAAACACAAATTGATTTTATTGTAGATCATAATGGATATACTAAATATATTAATTTCACAGTCTTTTCTGTATGTCTTCCGTGGTCCATCGGAGACATAATAAGTCAGTTTTTAAATAAGAATTTAAAAAACTACGTTTGCGCCCGGCCCCACATGAGCGGGAATTTTAACATTCTTTTTCACCAATTATTTTCTAGAGAGTTTGCTCAACGAGTTCCCAACGTTTCAAGCTTTTACCTACACGGAAAATTGGAGAATTGGGGATAAGTCAGTTTTTATTATTAGAAAACAAAAATTAGGGCCCCGGCCCCCAGTGAGTGATAATTGAAATAATTTTTACGATTATGCGGATGTGTACTCATTAGCTCCTCAAAGTTTCATGCTTCTACCTACACGGGAAATTAGAGCATTAGTGGTTTTCAGTATTTATATAGCTCATGTAAGGACTACATTTTTTGCCCTCGGCCATAATAGGGATAATTTAAATATTTTTTCTCTTGTTGCCATCGCTGAAGTATACTCAACAACTTCCTAATGCTTCTACATACACGGGAAATGGAGAATTAGTGATGAGTGAGTTAGCGAGTCAGTGGGGCAATGAGTGAGGGCTTTTGCTTTTATTAGGCTAGGTACACATTTCCCTAATATTCTTAGCTGCTCTTTTTGCTACACTGACATTAATGGATAAGCGAAACAAGCAAATTATCTTCTGTATACAAGGAGCGTCTGTAACAGATAAGAGAAATAAGACCCTAAGACCACGTCTATTGTTCAAACTGTGTTGATAAGTTCAAGTATCGTCTAGTGCAGGCTTCCTTTGTTTCATCAGGAGCGATCATTTTTCACGTGTCGTTTACCTAAGGCATTTAAATTCCAGTATTCTATGAAACCATTAAAACATATATATGTGTGCGTGTGTGTGTGTTAATTGGGATTTGAACATTCTATTCATACAATTACGTTATTTTTAGCTGTTATTTATATCTTATTGTGATGTACACCTGCAGTTCACCTTTGGTATTTGAAATTACCTTTTTTAATTTGTTGTAGATTAAGTTTGAAACCTTATACTGGCTCCTACAAACGTGGTGAAAAAACAACGACTTGCGGTAAAATATATTTTAAAGTACATCTATACGCGTTACTTTTTTTTAAAAATCCGTGACATAGATTCTGCTGACATCTTTCTCTCGAGACCTTACAAGTCCAAGATTGCCACATTCTTCAGTGGAAGCGTTTCTTCTTCTGAAGCCTTAAAAGACATTGCCTTTGAGTAAATTTCGAGTTTGTAGTATAGTACACGTATTTCAGCCAATGTTTGTAGTTTAGTACACGTATTTCAGCCAATGCCAAATTTTAGCCAGAAAAAGTTCATTCACATATTAAGGATAGTTTTAAAACAGATCTGTCTTTATTTTCTTTCAGACTTTTTTCTCTTGTTAGGAATGCTCTTTCTCTTGTTAGGAATGCTCTTTCTCTTGTTAGGAATGCTCTTTCTCTTGTTAGGAATGCTCTTTCTCACAAATTAAGGCTGTAGTAAGTCTGTGCTTATAGAAAACTATGACTCATTTTTTTGGGTCTGTTTTCACGAGTCAAATATGTTCTTGTGGCAAAGCCCTCACATACTATGTTTTATCATCCATCGCCTGTTCAAACATTACACACTTAATTAAATGAGATTTGTAACCCATGATTATCATATTTATAAAAAAAAATTGGTTGTATCAGCTAGGGACACATGTGATGTTAAATGACTAAAATTTTTGCCTCTACAAGAATTTTATATTGACATATGAAGTGTATCTGGCAATGACCTTAAGTGCGGACAAAGATGTCGTAGTACAAATCGAGACATAACATTGTGATTACATAGGGCTGTGATTGTTGATTTGAGAATCTTTTCATCCATGAGGGGCATTCACCGATCATCGTCAGCATCTGCTCATCCTCCGAGGATATTTGTCATCTACGAGAGCTCTCTTGATGTCTGCCTCCAATTCTCGGCGTCAAGTGTTTGTTGGACGGCCTCTTTGCCGCTGTGTAAGCGAGCTCTGATTTTTATCACAAATAAGGAAAACAAAACTCCACTTTTAAGGTGAATATCTTACGATGATGCATCTTGACACCTTTAGTAACTATCTACAAACTATTCTTGTTTATAGGCCTGCGTAGAAATAATTGGACATTTAATGTATTTATAATAATTTGAGAACTTATAGACTGCGTATCCCAACTAGACACAGGCCCATGAAGTTGTCCATCTTCTATATTTGTTTTGTTTCCTTCATCCATATCTGGGGGTGGATTTTTTTAGTTCATTAAAAAAAATATATTTTCAATAATGTTTTTTTTCCCTTGAGCTCATAATCGTGAGACGTAGAAAGTTAGAAATGAACAAAATATAATCAGACGTAACGCGTAGGAAGTGACAGCCGAGAAGACCGCATCTCTTTAATTGAACGCCTTTAACAAAATGTTTATAAAAACAAAATCCAATTATAATGATGTTTTTTTCTTTAGTGAAATATGATCTATATTAAACTTGATTAATTAAACTCAACGAGTGAATGCCCGATTATAGTGTTGCCTTGTTTTTACAGAAACTAGACAAACTTTGAAATGATTTTCACTGGGGCAGGTAACAATTAAATTTATGTTATTTGTAAATATCAAGTTAACGCCTCATTAATAGTTAATTTCAATTCAATGAAATAGCAGTTTGAGAAACAGACATATATGAGGTTTATTGTACACACTACTGTCAGGGCCGGCCACAAGGAATCAGAGGCCCTAGGCTACGTGAATTTGGTTACCCTAAATGTAATAGAAAAATAAAAATAATTAATATAGATAGATTCTTGTGCGAGGCCGCCACTAATGATGAGACTAATCGGTGTTCCTAGGCTGCTTCCTAGTTTGCCTATGCCTAAAGCCGGCCCTGACACCACCACTGCTTTCTCTCGCTGAAATGTCATCAGGCAACCAACTACACAAACACACCGATAAACTGACTGTACTTAATAAAAGTTGTTAACCTTTCTTATTTGCAATGAAAACCAGCAGAGACTAATCAAACCTCACACAGAACTGTGTTGCTAAAAGTGATAAGCGGAAACTCCATCCAAAAGTTAATCTTTAATGAAACGTATCAATTAATAAAAATAAAAATTATTCGCTACTGCAGTCCTAATTTCCACCAATTTTAAACCAATGCAATTGTACATGGAATCGTTTTAAGAAATTAATTTAAATCAACCCAAGGAGGAAAAGCTTAGATCTTACTTTGCGATCTACTATCTATTCTCATAAATAATGCTAGGATTTATATATTTTTTAATTAACGAAACTGTAAACCGGTATTTGAAAAAAAAACACGTTAATTAGAATAAAAAAAACTCACATCCGTTTTTAAATACTGAAATAGTATCCCATGCTTAAAAATCTGTTTGCTAAAGGATACAAATTATCTGTTACCCACAGATTATGGTAAGCCGTTTGATATCTTAGGCCAAGTTTACAACGCCATCTTCACTTCATATATTCAAGACGCCCTGTAATACAATGAAAAAAAAGAAAAAAAAAAAAATCTTTAAACAATCTAATTTCCGCCTCCGGCAAGTTTTCTGGCCCTTAGGTCAGAGGTTAATTTTTGTTGATATCACGTGACCATGTCGTCTCGTGTCAGTCCTTCTTCCCCCCACTCAGATCTTTTACGACAGTAGGAGCATGGGGCTTCCCCCAACTACCCCCCTCCCCCCAACAGGACTATTAATTTGTGTGACTTAGAGTTCAGCTACTCTTCGTGAAAGGAAAAATTCTTTGCATCAAATATTGAAGGAATAAACAACAACAACCACAAAAGAAAAAAAAAATAAACAAAAATACAAGGAAAGAAGCACATCAGAAAAAATGATCTCCATTTTTCAAAAACCTCACTTAGTGTCTAATTGCTCGTTCAGATGAAACTTTCTTTTCGTAATCCATTTGAAGGAAATTTAAAGTGTTTTCTTATTTGAAGAGTGTAGAAAGTTGTTTCTTAAAAGCGACAAAAATAAAAAAATATAAAGAAATGAAAATGGAAAGAAAAAAAGAAAGAAAAAAAAAGAGAGGATTTGGGCCAAAACTTTGTCCTGAAAGTACGAACATTCAGGCGTATTTACTGTCTCAGTGTTCGATTATCAATAGTTTCTTAGGACTTATTGATGTTCAAATTACTAGAGGCCCGATAAATGATTTACATCGCTGGAACCATTAGTTAACAAATAAATCTGCAACCTTTATTTTTGTATTTATTATTATTTTTATTTATTTTTATTTTATTTTTGTTGTTGTTTTTTTTGTCTGTTTGTTTTTTTGTGTTTTTTAAAAAATGAGATTTATTTAAATTCTGGCATTAACAGTAAAAAGTTTCCTTGATGTATATTTACATATAGATTGATTCACAATAGATTTTTTTGGTCTAGTTTTTTTTATTTTTTTTTATTTTTTTTTTTTAAATGTCTGGGCACCCAGAACTCGGAGGTGACTTCCATAAAACTGACCTCTCAGAGGGGGCGTGGATTTCCTACTTTGACTCGCCGCGTCCTCGGTTGCCACCCCGGCTAAACGAACGAGTCTATTGACCATGGGTCATCGCTAGATAGAAGGATCATTTAAGTGACCAACCCAATGGCGTCAGTCTGTCGGAAGATTTTCACACAACTGGAGTCCGTTGAGATCTTCGCGAAACTTATTGCGAATCTGTGCTGCCACTCCTGGGCCTAAACAGTACCTCTCACTGATAGCTAGTGGGGTTGGGGACGAAACGGTCGCTTCAGATTTTCATCATCGACATTGCATTCCTACCAGGTCCTCTGTCTAAGATCTGTAATCAAATATTACATTTATTTTTTATTTGTTTTTATAGTCCCATACACTCTTTTTTTTTCGAGGTTGTAGGACGCTCTAATGTTTTCATTAGAACATTCTCGGGCTTGGTAGACACTGGCGGCGCCCATCTCTCTCCAGGTCAGCGGATGACTTCTTAGCGTTAGTCATTTCTCAACATTTTTAAAGTGGCTTTTACGTGGGCTCGGTCCCACGCCCCTCAGCATGTGAGGCCGGCGCACTATTGACCTCGCTACCAAGTTTCATATATAACATTGCTAACAGCTAACTGTTCGGGCTTGGAAGTTTCCCGCCAGTGTAAAGTTGGTTTCAGGTCACAAGGGCTATAAATCTATTTTAAGCAACTCAATCTGAAGGAAATCATTTCTGTTCTTAGAGCGAGACACTTACATTAACATACACATTTGAACATAATACATTTTTGGTAAATGTTAGTTAAACTTAATTTTCTGTACATTTCCGTTTGGGCATTGAGCGTGTTTCTATCCTAGTGTTTTATTTTTTTTTAAATTTTCGTTTTCTTTGTGTATTGTAAGTCAGTTGAAAAGGGCTCTTTGCCGAAACGTTCGCTGTTTTGTTACGTCCTTACCTTGTTTATGTCTTTTCCGTTTACTTTTTTTTTTATTATAAGCCTAATAGCAGTCTCACGTCCCTCGTTTTTTTATATCCTAGTGATGTTGTAAGCTCTTAACATAAAACCGTTGACCTAGTTGATGTGTAACATGTATATTTATAAAGATTAAACATATTTAGGGTGCTGTTCAACATGTTTGAATGTTTATTAACACTTCGTTTTAAGCGTAAAAATGCTTAAAGGTTAAATGAGCTATGAAATGACATCTGAAAAACACCTGATAATGGTCAAGCTCACAGACATCCCAGTTTGTTCGCTAAGGCATTTGACCATTGACCAATGTATTTCCTATAGTTCTTTTCCCCATTTTTTAAAAAAATACTTGCAAGGTTATGAAAATAAATGAAAAAAAAAAAAAAGAATAATTGGAAGTAAGCACCTGCTGTTGTTGTTCAATTTTTATTTAAGTTGTATACATCTTTAGCATTATATGACTTATTAAACAGGATTTTTGTTTCATTTATTGTTACATTGTGTTCATGAACTCTTATCTTCACAGGAAGCTGATAGAGTCGGACTTTAACCGTATGTCTGAATTGGTTGTTAACACGTCTACAGTCAAAGTCGGCTTTTTGTAAGTAGCTAAGTCAATGTCAATTATAAAAAGTATCTAAGTCAATGTCAATTATAATAGGGTATCTAAGTCAATGTCAACTTTTTGTGAGTTTATAAGTCAATGTCAAGTATGTGAAGTATCTAAGTCAAAGTCAATTTTTGTAAGTTTATAAGACAATGTCAAGTATGTGAAGTATCTAAATCAATGTCAACTATTTGAAAGTATCTAAGTCAGCGTCAACTATCTCTAAGTCTTTAAGTCAAAGTCAACTATTCGTAATTTAAGTCAATGTCAATTATATGAAGTATCAAAGCCCATGCCAACTTTCATTTCGAGCATCTAGATCTACTCATGTAAAGAGATTTTTGTTTCGTTTTCATGTATATGCTTTGAGGCGTTCAACTTTTCTAATTGTGTGTTTGAATCTATTGACAGGAGCATGGAAAGGGTTAATGTCACTAATGTTGACAACATCGTCAGAATATTTGACGGGCAGAAACTGGAAGAGTTGTAAGTTCTTACCCCTCTATTTTCAATGATTTGATGAAGAATGTATGACTTCAAATATGAGTTAAAAATAGTTCGTATGGTGATAACTACAGAGTGAAGCTGAGTCTGTCGATTAAATTGTCAGGAAATTAATTAAACATTTAAAGATATTCTTTTAAAAAGATTTTTTTTTTAAATTAAAATAATTTTTAAAATGATATGTTAAAAAACTCTTCATATACTGCATTTTATAATGGGCTTTATATTCATAAAATATAAAACAAGTCATATGATTAATATTACGGCTGATACTCATAAAAAAAAATTATTTTATTAACCTGGAAAATTTAACCGATTAGTTTTATATTTATAACGATATATATGCAATATTTTGTCACATTTGAAGATAATTTTAATCTGAATGATAATAAGACAGAAGTACTCCTATTCTATAACAATAAATGACGCAGTACATTGCCTCTTCCGAGATTCTATTCAGGTGTCTAGTTCTGATATAGATCTGCTTTTCAAAACAGCGACTAGGAATCTTGGCTACATTATTTCTGATAACAACTTCTTCAGATCAGCTCATACGTCATCACTTAACAGTGGTTGTTTTTTATAGCCCCATAAACTCTTTTTTTCGAGGTTGTAGGAGGGTCTAATGTTTCCATTAGAACATTCTCGGGCTTAGTAGACACTGGCGGCACCCATCCCTCACCAGGTCAGCAGAGAACTTCTTAGCGTTAGTCATTTCTCAACATTTTTATAGTGACTAATACGTGGGTTCGATCCCACGCCCCTCAGCTTTTGAGGCGAGCGCATTATTGACTTCGCTACCCAGCCGCAAGTGTTTGTGCAACAAAAACTCTAATCTGTGCTCTTGTTCTATTACGTATTGATACTGCAATCCTCTTCTGGCAGGTGCGACAAAACGATGCAATGAAATACTACAGAGAGTTCAAAATTGAACTGATGGATTAGTTCAAAAGGAAAAAAACCAAAAACATGACCATGCTACAACGCTACTTTATTTACACCAATGGCTACCCATACAAACTGGATGTTCTGTGTCACAAATTCCTTTCTGACTATTGCCCTTCTTATCTTACTGAACTTTTATCGGTCTACTCGCCAAGTCGTCAGCTACGCTCTTTAGCAGATACACCCTTTCTCTGTGTTCCTAAGACAAGAACTAAAACATTTGGCGAAAGGTCATTCTCGTTTTGTGCATCCAAACAGTGGAATTCTCTTCCATTACACATCTGTAGCATTTTAAATGCTAAGTCATTCAAAACTGCACTTTCCAAAACTTTTTGATTAACGTAACTGATGTTAAACGTATTGTCATTTATGTTAGTATGATATGAATGTTTATTTAATTAATATATGTGTTATTATCTCCATGTGAAGCACTGTGAGCCTGGCACCTTGCTGGGATACAGCGTTATATAAATTATCAACTTATTATTATTCTTATTAATCGATCAAATAATTTTTTAATTGTTCATTTTTCTTATAGATTAATTAATCTTTAATTTCAGCACTCATTAATAATTCACTATTTTAATTCCAACCTTGTGTGTACTCTTGCAGAATTATACGGGACAGCACTTTGTCCAGAATCAATCCGGGGTCATTAGCAAAGTTTGTAGGTTTAGGAATTATGTAAGTAATTAAATGTTTTTAAAATAAATTTTAACTTTAAGAGATCGAAGTGAAAGTAAACACCGGAAGTTTTGTAACAAGGCTTTTGGGGGGGGGGGGGAATTAAAAACGTCAAATATATTATTATAATCATTATTTTAGCTTATTGTCCTTTAAGATTGTTATCGGAGTGTCTCTTTAAATTGTTATTTATAAATGTACTATTTATTTTATTTATTAATTTCACACTGATCTCGTTTGAAAAGAAAGTTAGAATAACAGTTCAAAATAAAAATTCAACACTCATAAAATTTTTTTTTTTCTTTTATGTACTTGATAAGATACAGCTCCAATTATCTGTTCATTTAAAAAAAAAAAAAAAAAAAAAAAAAAAAAACTACAACAACTTATCCCTGAACTGCAGTCTTATAGGTGATTCATTAAAGACCCCGCCCCCACACGAAAAAAAAATAATTAAAATTAAAAACCAAGCAAATAAGACAAATAATTAATACAACTTATACCCTTTAAGATATTCGTGTTTTTTTTTTTTAATTTGAAATATTTGTTTTCAATGTTAATATATTCAATGGTTGATCCACTACAGTCATATGTCTGGAATTGAACTCGATAAACTCGAACCGAACACGTTTGCTGAGAACACGATTCTAAGGACAATGTAAGTTCTTAAACCCTTGGGGTGTTTAGAGTAGAGCAGTCAATACGAAGACAATGTAAAGTTCTTAAACCCTAGGGCTAGGGGTGTTTAGAGTAAAGTAGTCAATACGAAGACAATGTAAAGTTCTTAAACCCTAGGGGTGTTTAGAATAAAGCAGTCGATACGAAGACAATGTAAGTTCTTAAACCCTAGGGGTGTTTAGAGTAGAGCAGTCAATACGAAGACAATGTAAAGTTCTTAAACCCTAGGGGTGTTTAGAATAAAGCAGTCGTTACGAAGACAATGTAAGTTCTTAAACCCTTGGGGTGTTTAGAGTAAAGCAGTCAATACGAAGACAATGTAAAGTTCTTAAACCCTAGGAGTGTTTAGAGTAGAGCAGTCAATACGAAGACAATGTAAAGTTCTTAAACCCTAGGGGTGTTTAGAGTAAAGCAGTCAATACGAAGACAATGTAAAGTTCTTAAACCCTAGGGGTGTTTAGAGTAGAGCAGTCAATACGAAGACAATGTAAAGTTCTTAAACCCTAGGGGTGTTTAGAATAAAGCAGTCGTTACGAAGACAATGTAAGTTCTTAAACCCTAGGGGTGTTTAGAGTAGAGCTGTCAATACGAAGACAATGTTAAGTTCTTAAATCAAAGGAACGTGGTAAGAACTTAATCCTAAAAAGATTGTCAGTTTAGAAATGGATAATTCAATTGAAGTTGTAATACTTTTTTAAAAAATTTATATGGAATTCTCAGTGTATCAATAACTTGTAAGCCACAATTTTATTGTCTTTGTATTAATAGCAACCAAAACATGATTTTATTGTCTTTGTATTAATAGCAACCAAAACATGATTTTATTGTCTTTGTAGTAATAGTAACCAAAACATGATTTTATTGTCATTGTAGTAATAGCAACCAAAACATGATTTTATTGTCTTTGTATTAAAAGCATGTAGAACGTGATTTTATTGGCATTGTATTAATAGCATGTAGAACATTATTTTATTGTGATTGTATTAATATCATGTAGAATATAATTATATTGTCATTGTATTAATAGCATGTAAAACATGACTTTATTGCAGTGATTTGTCTAACAACAGATTAACCATATTAGCAAAAAACACATTTGTACACAACAAAAACCTTGAAGCGTTGTAAGTATACTGCAAGTTAATAATTTTATGTTTGTTTGAAATTTTTGTCTAAATTGCATAACACTTTATTAAAATAACTAATGTGTAATGAAAAACATGTCTATTATAACTCAGATAAAAATGTACATTTCCAATTAATTTCAACAGGTCTTTGAATGGGAATCAAATTTCTATAATTGAAAATAACACCTTTACTGGCCTTGAAAGAATACTTTCAATGTAAGTTTTTAATGGATAATATTTTTTTTAAAGTATTTAAGTTATACACTACTTAACCTTCATATTGAAAGGGCGATATCCTTTATCCTATATAATAAAAGGCAGTTGACTGTGCGGTCCTCGATAGCGATTGGTCCCCCAAACTCCTACAGCCAATCACTAGCCGAGAAAAATTAAATCTCGTTTTCATATTGAACAAATTTACGCGGAGGTTCAAAACGAGCTAGTTTTAATTCAGTATTTTTGTTATCATTCAGTACTGTATTATCTTAAATTATGTCACTCCTGCTAATCACTGCACAGCTCTCTGCCGTCGATTTTGAAGAAGCTACGTGGCTTAGGAATCGAGAAGCGCGTCTAACCAGGTCACAGAACGACACCGCCCTACAATGGGAAATAAATCTATAGCGTCGGCGCATGGCCCGTGCTGCACTAAACAGCTCAACAATAAAGCAAAATAAGGGAAAATGATCGTCTTGCACGTCGACATGCAAGAACCTCTCGCACATTTAAAATCAATCCGCACCTCTCCTTTAATTGAGAGAGTCATGACGGACGTACTAGTACGTGTTTTTTTTCTAGTCCTATATAATAAAATGCAATTTTCTGTGCGGTCATCCATAGCGATTGGTCACTCAAACTCCTCATGACTACCAAAACCAAGTCAAAAGAAAACAATAAAATCTCATATTGGACAAGTTTACGCTGACGTTCAAAGCAAGTTACCGTATATACTCGAGTATAAGCCGACCCGAGTATAAGCCGAGACCCCTAATTTTACCACAAAAAACTGGGAAAAAGTATTGACTCGAGTATAAGCCGAGGGTGGGAAATGCGAAATGCAGCAGCTACAGGTAAATTTAAAAAATAATAGATACCAATAAAATTACATTAAAACACATAATATTTATTTCAAAGAGAAACAGTAAATTAGCTCTATGAGTGGAAAAGAGGGTCAACAAAAACAATATAGTATCAACAATAACTTTAAAAGTACAAAAACCTTAGCTCAAGCAGCGAACAAAGTTAAAATATAAGAGTTAATATCTGGCTGCAGAGCGGCGGCATTTTCTGGAGTCATTTTTTTTTTCCACTCTAGTAAGAATACAGGACTAAACACAAACCATAGAAATACGTAGGACGCAATAATCTTCTGTACAGAAGGAGCGTCTGTAACATATAAGATAAGATAAGAGTATAAGCCGAGGGGGTGCTTTTTCAACACAAAAAATGTGCTGAAAAAGTCGGCTTATACTCGAGTATATGGTAGTTTTTGTGCAGTTTTTTTTCCAAGACTTTATTTTGAGGAATGCGCTTTCAAACATATTTTATTGTCAAATTATGGTGCGCACATTTTCGTATACGCATATTAAATTGAGCTGTGGCTTTTTATTTTAAACGGGTACTTTCTTTATTTGATTTATATGTAAAAATGTTCCATAAAAATTGTAACGCGATGCAGGGATTTATTTTTTTTGTAAATTTAAATTAATTTAGCTAAATTCTGTTGTGATATCCGGCATGCAGGATTTCAAGATTTTGCCACTCTCTGGATTCGACAAATATTTATCGTAAATCCGAATAGTATCCGTGTATATCAGTGTAGCAAGGAATTTCTGAAATCAAATTAAATTTATATTAATACATTTATAAACAAATATATATAAAAAGTAAAAAAAATGAGCAGTACGTGTTGGTATTTATAGCCAAAAGCTTTGTTTTAACGTGTTATTTATTATAACTAGAATGAATAGTATTTTTGACGTGATGCACATTTATGGCCGGTCGGGTTTGTTAAAAGGTTGATTTTTATGCTGTTGTTTTTATTCTCTAAAAGTAAGGCAAGTAGGTAAGGTGCACAGAGTTCATATTCAGAATATAAAACTGGCTTTAAAAAAAAAAAAATTTGAATTCTCATAATTTTAAAAAGAAGTACACTTGTTTTTATTTTGTTTTTATTTTGAATAGAAATCGTTTTTTTATCCTGATAATACTTTTAAGCATTTCAGTCCTAATGCTACCCACGGGATAAAACATCTACGTCATTTCCTGTTGTCTCAAAGAACTGCGTCCATGACACAAGGCTATAAACTAATCATTGCTAGGGGTTAAGGAAATTACATCAGATGATGAAAACGTGCGGCTCAATGCCATGATTCTAGGAACATAACCTTTACAGGGTAAAGTTGGTGCATTTAAACACTGCAATGCTTAAAGCTATAAATTAGTAGATCGAATTCAGGTGGGGAAAAAATATGTTGAAGAAATGAGGAAATAAGACAAAGGAAATTGGTACTATCGTAAACCTAAAAGGAAGACTTTATTGTAGATAAAGGTAAAAAATTAAATGTAACTTCATATCGACCTCAACTTGCTTTGTTAGGGCCGCGACAGTGCGAGCGATCGCAAGGTCATCTTTCAACAGCATAAGGTCGAGTCGCTGAGTAGAAGCTATTATACTGTCATTATACAGAGTCACCAGGTGACAGTCCACAAAAACTAACGGATCATTGGTGCGTAGGCCAACAGTCCCAGAGGCACAAGGGATTTTAGTCAATGTCTGCTTCAAAGCTTCACCCTAACCCTGTCCCTTTTTTACCCCAGGAACTTAATGCCCTAGACTTCGCTTATAGGGGAAAAACAGGTTCTCAAAATCAGGCCACCCACCCTTTTGAAACGTTTCAGTTGTTTAAAGATTAGCTTAGAACACCATTTACAAGACCCCCC
>MUZC01001072.1:470711-484514 GCA_002072015.1 Radix auricularia
TTTTTTGTTTTGTTTTGTTGACGTCATTAGAATATGTGTAAAAGTTTAGAGAGTTTTACGTCATCATTTGTGGTGACTTGTAGTTAGATTAAAGAGAAAATAATTTTTTTTTAAATGTAAAGAAATGACTTTTAAATAAAAAAAAATGTCAGGTATATTCATTACACAAGAAAATTCATAAAAATATGTCTAAAATCTAAACACAATTACTGATAACTACATAATGCTGATATCTAACATAAGTACTGATACATAATACGAAAATGCGCTAACACGTCCTGAGTTCCAAAAGGGACCAGGCTTAACATGATTTTTTTCCCTAATACCCTTCTTAATGACACAATGACTAACAACGTAACAAATAATTTCATTTCAATAATATCAATATTTTGATGTTGTCTGATCCAGAGACTGAATGCTGTGACTTGACGTTCTACTTCCCTTAACCTAATAATAATATCAATATTTTAATGTTGTCTGATCCAGAGACTGACTGCTGTGACTTGAGGTTCTACTTCGGTAACCTAATAATAATATCAATATTTTGATGTTGTCTGATCCAGAGACTGACTGCTGTGACTTGGGGTTCTACTTCCCGTAACCTAATAATAATATCATTATTTTGATGATGTCTGATCCAGAGACTGACTGCTGTGACTTGAGGTTCTACTTCCCGTAACCTAATATTTTAAGCGAGATAATCTTCTGTGTTCAGAGATCTCATAATAATCCCGTTACTTTGTTGGTCAACAGATCCTTGACCTTTAACCCGTGGCGGTGTGACTGTGACCTCATCTTCCTGATACATTTTGCCCGAAATTCCCCGCACGCTCAGCCCAACCTCATCTGTGACACGCCTCTGAAAACCCGGATGTCATATATTATAGAGAACAATGTCCAATGTCCCCCTTTGAAAGGTAACTACAACAATAATTATCTGTTAACTGTGGAAAGAAGAGTGTTCAGATGTTCAGATGTTCAGATGTATCATTATGTGTAATACAAGAGTTAATTAATAACTAAAAGGAGGGAAGAGATGGAGAGATAAATAAGGAAGAGGATGAGAGATAATAAAAGGATCAGAAAGTCGGAGGTAAAAAATAGAACGAGAGAGAAAAGAAGTGTGAGGAGACAGGGTTGCGAAGAAGGAGAAAGACAAAGAGTAAGAGGGATGAAGGAGTGAAGAGTAAGAGAGATAAGAGGATGGAAGAGTAAGAGAGATAAAGGAATGAAGAGCACGAGAGATGAAGGAGGGAAGAGATATATGAAGGAATGAAGAGTAAGAGAGATGAAGAAGTAAGAGAAAGAGAGATGAAGGAGTGAAGAGTAAGAGAGATGAAGGAGTGAAGAGTAAGAGAGATGAAGGAGTGAAGAGTAAGAGAGCTAAAGGAGTGAAGAGTAAGAGAGATGAAGAAGTGAAGAGTAAGAGACATAAAGGAGTGAAGAGTAAGAGAGATGAAGGAGTGAATAGTAAGAGAGATGAAGGAGTGAAGAGATATATGAAGGAGTGAAGAGTAAGAGAAATGAAGGAGTGAAGAGATATATGAAGGAGTGAGGAGTAAGAGCGATAAAGGAGTGAAGAGTAAGAGAGATAAAGGAGTGAAAAAAGAAAATAATATAATGAACGATATTATTGATTTTTTAAAAATAAGGATGTACAATAATGACATGAAACAAAATTTGAAGATAAAAAATATAACGTCACGCCGAGATCTTGATGAGTAGTTAAGAGATCGTAAAAATATTAACTAGGTTAACTAGCCTCGTTCCCAGAACCAACAATCAAAGAGTTTTACCTTAAAGTGTATTAGATCTTACGGATTGTTGGAAAATTAAAATAAAAGCAAGGGACCTTGAACTTATTCTAAAAATATCAAACACAGTGGATTGGATGTTGGTTTTAAGCGAAAATATTTGAGGATTAAACATTTAAGAAAAATCAAAAGGTTGAAACGAGGTATCTGTTGATTAAAAATGTTACTTTACGAATGACACAAAACAAAAAATCATTTGCTTTACTCTTAGAAAAATAATAATTTTAAAAAGAGAAAATAACTAATAATAGAAATGTTAAAGAATTAGCATCTTCCATTCTGGTGATCGTATTAATATCTGTCGGTTTGTTTGTCAATAACATTTATTCTGATAAAAATGGGACTTTGAAATTTTAATAATACAATATCACGATTAGTTTATTTTGAGCATATTATTTGACACTATGAATTCACTGAGAATGAAAGCGAATTATTTGCCAACTGTAAGCTTGGGTTCAGTTATCTTTGTTTCACGGAATTTTTATAAACACATTATCAACAATAACGACTTAAAACACACACACACACAATAACACACGCACACACACACACACATACACACTCACGCACGCGCGCACACACACACACACACATATAAAAACAATTTTTCACAGTTGTCTAAAATCTAGGTAGTTGCGGTGGTTATTTTTTCTTAATACTTCTACGATTTAAATTTTTTTTAAAAAAACATTATCAAATTTCAAAATTACAACCATAAGACACACAAAGGAAAGGCCATGCACAATGTCCTCAAAATACTGCTGTCTCGATGTCACAGGGATGAATCTTAACAGACATATTTTATAATAAAAATAATGTTAAAATTAATATTAAACGACAGCATTACTGCCAGAGGCTTTGGCTAACAGCGCTTCACACAATAATATTGGGGAGGAAAAAATAAGGTTTTTCATTGTGTAAGAAGAAGACCAAAGCAGCCCGAACTTATAGAAAAAATTCTAACAATGTGTCAATCCGTGGTCGGCATAAAGACAGATCAGATTACTAGTCGGAAAAGTAAATTTTGAAAGATTATTTTTGTAAGTGTGGGGTTTGAATGATTTTTATAGTACTAATCTGTAGCTTTTGAAAATTTATTGTCTTTGAGAACAAAATGAGCAAGAATATCTTAGCGCTTTTTTGGCAGGAGAGTTAGCGTGGAGGAGAAAATACATAGAAGTTCTGTAGGTTAGAGATAGACAACAGGCCGAGAAGGTTATGTGACAGAGTATGGAGAGTTGTAGTTCTTAGATACTTGTACAGGAATAAATGAAATGAATGATATGGAGAGTTGTAGTTCTTAGATACTTGTACAGGAATAAATGAAATGAATAATTTTGTTGAGTGAAACGAACGAAAAGTTTGCAAAAGCTGCACAATATGGAGTTGACTGAAGTTGTGTTTGGTTATCTCGACCACAGGTTGTCATGGCAACCATTGTGAAGTGTGCACCCGCCCCCTACAGAGGCCTGTGGACGAAGTCTGTTTATGTATGGAGGGTACATACTACGAGGCTGATACCGTTGGGCATAACGGTTGTCAAGGTAGGTCTGACCTGGTACCTTTGGGCTGCACGGTTGTTAAGGTAGGCCTGACCTGGTACCTTTGGGCAGGACGGTTGTAAAGGTAGGTCTGACCTGGTACCTTTGGGCAGGACGGTTGTAAAGGTAGGTCTGACCTGGTACCTTTGGGCTGCATGGTTGTTAAGGTAGGTCTGACCTGGTACCTTTGAGCTGCACGATTGTAAAGGTAGGTCTGACCTGGTACCTTTGGGCAGGAATGTTGTAAAGGTAGGTCTGACCTGGTACCGTTGGGCTGCGCGGTTATTAAGGTAGGTCTGACCTGGTAACTTTGGGCTGCACTGTTTTTAAGGTAGGTTTGACCTGATACCATTGGGCAGGACGGTTGTCAAAATAGGTCTGACCTGGTACTTTTGGGCAGCATGGTTGTCAAAGTTGGTCTGACCTGGTACCTTTGGGCAGGACGGTTGTTAAGGTACGTCTGACCTGGTACCTTTGGGCAGGACGGTTGTAAAGGTAGGTCTGACCTGGTACCTTTGAGCTGCACGATTGTAAAGGTAGGTCTGACCTGGTACCTTTGGGCAGGACGGTTGTAAAGGTAGGTCTGACCTGGTACCTTTGGGCTGCACGGTTGTTAAGGAAGGCCTGACCTGGTACCTTTGGGCAGGACGGTTGTTAAGGTAGGTCAGACCTGATACCATTGGGCAGGACGGTTGTCAAAATAGGTCTGACCTGGTACCTTTGGGCAGCATGGTTGTCAAAGTTGGTCTGACCTGGTACCTTTGGGCAGGACGGTTGTAAAGGTAGGTATGACCTGGTACCTTTGAGCTGCACGATTGTAAAGGTAGGTCTGACCTTGTACCTTTGGGCAGGAAGGTTGTAAAGGTAGGTCTGACCTGGTACCGTTGGGCTGCACCGTTTTTAAGGTAGGTCTGACCTGGTACAATTGGGCAGGACGGTTGTAAAGGTAGGTCTGACCTGGTACCTTTGGGCAGGACGGTTGTAAAGGTAGGTCTGACCTGGTACCTTTGGGCTGCACGGTCGTAAAGATACGTCCGACACCTGGCTTAAAACTGAACGAACGCGGAGCAGGATTAACAAGACAAGCTACATCAGCGGCTCAGTTCAAATTTCGTTAACACAGACGACGTTTTGAATATTTCCACCAGGAATCGTTAACGAGCCCTTCAATTTCATTGCACAGCTTGCCCGGCCCAAACCTACAAGAACACGTCAGGGGATGAAGCGTGCACACCTTGTTCCTATGGATCTATGCCAAGCACCGGCCCAGCCGCCATGTGTATGTGTGCAGTCGGCTACTTCACGAATACATACGGAGACTGTGAAAGTAATTTTACTGACCAAGATATGTTCTTAAATTGATATGTATTTAAAAATGATTCACATTCACTCTGATTAACTTACGGGGAGAAACGCGTTTCCTCCTATTTTAAAAAAAAAAAAATGAAATTGCTTCAAAGATTCATTGTCAACAATGCTAAATTAAATTTTTAGAGACTGAAATATATACAAAGTTTTCTATCACCGGGAATAAAGAGTGACATTGATGCTCGCTTCGTTCCTTCATGTATGTAGTACACTTAAAAAAAACTATGGCGCATTTCAGAAAATCTCAGGAAGTTAACTGAATTAATCGCTAAAAGGGAACAAGTTCATAGTAATTTCCCTTTGCCAAAAAAAAATAATTTTTTTTTACATTAGTATTCATTTTTTAAATATTTAGTATACAACTTAAGTCATTACATAAATTTTTGTGTGATCATTTAGAATTTACCAACAAAGTCATTTCTTTGAATAGTAAAGAAAATTAAATTATTTACAGTTAAATATTATCTTCAAATGTCTAGCAGTGGCATCTTGCTGTGGAATTATATTTGCAAACATGAAATTCACAATTATCTCTCTGGTAAAGTAAGCCTTTGTGATTCTAGTATCGTCGAACCTCATTCCAGAATGCCCTGAAGGGACGTACAAAGATTACGTTGGTGTAGGAAGCTGCACTCCGTGCACAGCGACAGACAGCAATAGCGTTCAATGTATGAGTGGGCAACAACAAGGTCAGTGGAGAAATTTAATGGATTTTGACATTCTATCTATCTATCTATCTATCTATCTATCTATCTATCTATCTATCTATCTATCTATCTATCTATCTATCTATCTATCTATCTATCTATCTATCTGTCTGTCTGTCTGTCTGTCTTTCTGTCTTTCTGTCTATCTATCTGCCTATTTATGTATCTATCTATTCATATGAATCTCTATATATCTCTCTCTATTTCTCTCTCTCTTTTTCTCTCCCCCCTTCTCCTCTGTTTATTTATGTGTCTATCTATCACTATAAATGTATCTCTCTATATATCTCTTTATATATATTTAGCTATTTCTTTCTCTCTCACTCAACTCACCCTCTCTCTCTCTCTCTCTCTCTCTCTCTCTCTCTCACTTAAACACACACGTATACACAAAATAAAACGAACTCATGTTCTTTGTAACTGTTCTTTTATCAAACCCATGATGTTGTTGTTTTTTTTTGTTGTTTTTTGTGTGTCTTTTTCAAAGTAAATTAATTATAATTGGACTATGTTTAAGAGAGCTTAGACCACAAAGATCCCATCAAATAATGTTTAGAGTAATGTCTAGAGTAATGTTTAGAAGACCTCATGTGGTCAAATTTTATGGCTGAAGTAATTGACCGAGATTATTTCTCATTGTTAACCCTGATAAGGTTTATTGTTTGGTTTGCCATTCTCTAACAGCGCTGTTTACCATTCTCTAACAGCGCTGTTTACCATTCTCTAACAGCGCTGTTTACCATTCTCTAAAAGCGCCGTTTCCCATTCTCTAACAGCGCCGTTTCCCATTCTCTAACAGCGCTGTTTACAATTCTCTGACAGAGCTGGTTACCATTCTCTAACAGCGCTGGTTACAATTCTCTAACAGCGCTGTTTACCATTCTCTAACAGCGCCGTTTCCCATTCTCTAACAGCGCCGTTTACCATTCTCTAACAGCGCTGGTTACAATTCTCTGACAGAGCTGGTTACCATTCTCTAACAGCGCTGGTTACAATTCTCTGACAGAGCTGGTTACCATTATCTGACAGAGTTGTTTACCATTCTCTAACAGCGCTGTTTACCATTCTCTAACAGCGCTGTTTACCATTCTCTAACAGCGCTGTTTACCATTCTCTAACAGCGCTGGTTACCATTATCTGACAGAGCTGGTTACCATTCTCTAACAGCGCTGTTTACCATTCTCTAACAGCGCTGTTTACCATTCTCTAACAGTGCTGTTTATACGATCTCGACTTTAAGATTATCTTATACAAGATGTATACGTTCCGACAGTGGCGGATTAAGACTGCTCGGGGCCCCGGGCTGCAATCAAACGGGGGCCCTATCCAGCCAGCGTTCCTTAAAAAAAAATGATTGTTAACAGCTAATATATTATTGTAAAAAAATATTAATAATGAAAAAAAAACGAAGACGAAGAAATAAGTGTTTGAAGTGTTTGCGGTATGTTACAATTGAGTGTGAAAAGAAAAATTTAATATTCCACAGCTGGGAATCGAACCCGACACCGGTTGCATAACGCGCCTGTGCTCTCTCCACACGGCCAGCGCTTGCCTAATCTAAGAAATTTTAAAAATATAAACTACATTTTATAATATGTTCTGTAAGTGAGGCAATGAAATCAAGTTTTATCGATTATTAATACTGAATCGCAATAGATAATATTTATAAATTTATTTAATTTATTATATTTTCAAACATTTGTACACTTTTTTTAAATAAAATATAAAAAGTTAGTGGGCCCCCAAACCGTCGGGGGTCCCTGGCTTTAGCCCACTCAGCCCCCCCCCCTTAATCCACCATAGCGTTTCGAGGCCTAATGAAGGATATAACCTCCTCCTCCCCCCTCCCACCCGCACAATTCATGAGATGAAATACAAGCTACCTCATTGTTATAAGAATGAAATACAACAACATCTTTGCCATGACAACCTTGCCACGGAAGGAATTAGTCCAAAACGCCATGATTCACGTTTCGTGCCTTCGTTTATCCAAACAACGATGAGGAAACTAACGTTCATCAAACCTCAGTTGCCTCTAACAAAAGTTTTCATTTTTAAATCATAAATGCGGTCTTTGCGCTGTTTGAAAAGCACACGGTCAATGTTAACAAACCCACTGATAGTAAGGTCCGGCTGAGCACTTGGAGAACCTGTCATTGAGATAGAATTTTTTTGCATGCTGTCTTCTGGCCAGTATTTGTTTATTGAGTCGTGATAAGGAATAGGGTAATGTGGAGTGATACATTTATGATGGTATTACACTAGATCAACAGCGGTGTTCTGATCAATACCCCGCGGCTACGTTCATCAAGGGTTCATCTTGAGAAAAACGATGATCGTGTATAAAATTAAATCCTTTTTTTCTCAGCTTGTCATGGGCGTCATGGTTGCGAAGGTCATATTACTCGTCATTAAAACCGTTTAATATCATTTTGGTGGTTTCTCTCTTCCGTGTCCTCTAACGCAATGCCATTCTGAAAAGATTGTGTTGTCATTGTCAATTTTTTTTATTTATTTAGATCAATTTAAAAACCTGTGTCTTCAAATATTGAATATCTTTTATCTTCATTCTCACTAAGATAATTATTTGTCATCTCTGGCTAAATGAAATATCTTTGATATCATAATCATTTCTGAATCTAGTGATTATTTTTAACGTTAATGTTTTTAACAATAACATGTTCTCTTTATTTCCCCGTTGCGTAAACTTAATTTAAATTTTCAAGAGCATTTAAAGTGTATGTGTACTATAGTCTAACATTTTATTTCACATCTTTTTTTTAAAAAAATTGTGTCAGTTTTCACAAGTTTTCTTTAAAATTGTCATGACTTTTTATAATTACGTTGAAAGAAAATATCAGCGACATTTTATAGTTGTTTAACATGATACCTCAGCAGTAATTTCTTCCACAACATGTAATTTGTTTGACATGATACCTCAGCAGTAATCTCTTCCACGACATGTCATTTTACGCGTGTTGATTTAACGGACTGGATAATTTGATTACATTAGCGATGTCTGAAGCAAACATACGTTATATCCATATGATATGATTCTTTAAGCTTCTATGAAATTTAAGCCAGCCTTAAAAATTTCTTCTAGAGGGTACCAAACATGTTTTGGAGCAGGAAGAAAAAAAAAGCTGCTTACAGCAAAGGAGTTGAAAATCCGTATTAAAGAAAATTTCGGATGATGTTCTGAGATCCTTTCATTCCATGAAGACAGCAGACGATGATTTGGGTATTGATTTCAAATCGATACAAGGTGTCGGTTTTGTTTGAGAGCGATGACCTTCACCTTGATGTTGGCTCAATATGTCCCTGATAACTTCCTGGTTGGAGTGGCACTTTGAAGGTGATTATCGGGACGTAATTACAAAAGAGAGCCGCTAAGAATTCTATCCAGTTTTAAGCACAGATTTTTAACAATGGAATTTGGGGGGAACAAAATTATACCTTAAAATTCAAAGATTTATTTTTCTTTTTGTCTGCAGATTTCATGATAAGCGAATTATTGAAAGCCCTAAAAATATAATCTTATATTTAATGAAATTTATTTTCTTCATTTTATTAGTATTTTTTAACGCAATTTCCTTTCGGAAAATTGCTTTCATATATTTGAAATGTCTGTTATGTCTTTTCGAGCTTTGAACAGCAACTCCTCCTGAAGCATACCAGATAGAGGGTTCGGGTCTTTCGCAAATATGTTAAAGATGTCATAAACAGTGCACGGCTAAAATAATTTTAAAAAATACTGAAAAGGTTTGCTGGATTTTCTGGAACAAAAAAAGAAAAAATATCAGGATTTTGTCAATTTCTCGCCAACCATAACAGTTGTCGGGTTGAAAAAAACACCAAACGATAGCTAATAATATTTAGAAAAATATTTGAGAAGGAATTTTCGACAAATCTGTTTTCGTTCGACCCCCGTAATTTTAGCACCAATTTGTAGATTGTAGATTGCAATTGTTTTGTTTAGTTTCAAAATTATTGATTTGAAATGACTTTTAATGTAATCTAGAAAAATAGTTCATAAATGTTTTCCCGCTTAGCGAAAGCTAATGTTAGATTTCTGCGTTGTGCACATTAAATTGACACATTCATGGTGTGATGTAGCGTGAGGGGATGTGACGTCATTTTCTTTTAAAGTGTCGGAAATACTTATTTGAATCTACTTTAAATGTAATCCAGCATGATTTCCTGTGAATGAAAAATTCGGAATTTCTTTGCTGGATATTGCGTCAAGATACTCATTTTTATTGCTTGTTTTTAAATTAAACTTTTTAATTAAAAAATTTGAAAGTGAAACTTCGGAGTAAGATTGCATAGCAAGCTTTCACGTTTCAGAAGCTGGCATTGTATGGGATTGGTCTGTTTTAATCTATATGTAAAAGTCCGTCCTCTCATCCACTTCTCCTCCAACCCCCCCCCCCCCCAATAGAGCTGGATTACTAGAAGTTAAAAAATATTCCTCCCCCAATTTTGTTTTAAAATCTCAAAACTCGTTGAATGATTGAAAGTATAACCAACACAATCTACTGAAGCAAGGGAGGCAAACTTCTTGGGTTTAAAGTAAATCGATTTCCTACCCTCTCGTGGAGACCAGAGATCAATATTCAGCCTTGACATTGCGTGGACGGTGAGAAGTATTTCTTGGAAATTAATAAATCCCTTTCGACGACATGGCGAGCTGAAAAAATTAAGACAGGGCCTGCAGAAAGAAATACTTTACATTTCTAACAATATCTGGGAGATGAATGGTGTCAGTTTGTGATGGACTGAAATGAATGGTGTCAGTTTATGATGACCTGAGATGAATGGTGTCAGTTTATGATGACCTGAGATGAATGGTGTCAGTTTATGATGACCTGAGATGAATGGTGTTAGTTTGTGATGGACTGAGATAGCTATCATAGGTAAAGAGTCGGAAATATCATAGCCACACCCTCCTTTATCGTAGCTACACCCTCCACTATCGTAGCTACACCCTCCACTATCATAGCTACACCCTCGACTATCATAGCTACATCCACCACTATCATAGCTACACCCTCTACTATCATAGCTACACCCTCGACTATCATAGCTACATCCACCACTATCATAGCTACACCCTCCACTATCGTAGCTACACCCTCCACTATCGTAGCTACACCCTCCACTATCATAGCTACATCCATCACTATCATACCTACACCCTCTACTATCGTAGCTACACCCTCCACTATCATAGCTACACCCTCCACTATCATAGCTACACCCTCCACTATCGTAGATACACCCTCCACTATCATAGGTATACCCTCCACTATCATAGCTACACCCTCCACTATCATAGCTACACCCTCCACTATCGCATCATTAGAGCGCGTTAGAAACAATTTAGTAACTGCCTTCTAAAAAAGAGGTCCCCCCAAGTGAACCAAATTTTATTTTGTTTATGTTTGGTACTCTAATATTCTTTCAATTAATTTACATTTGTAATAATGGACAATAACTTTCATCAATTGCTTGTTTCTCAAAGGTTCATGGCTTAAAAAACGTATGCGCAAATCATGGCTTTGAAAATTAAAACCATAAACATTTGATGTCCCACATTTTAAGTTTCCAGAAATTGCAAATTGTTATGATAAGAAAACTAAGGCTTTATTCTAAATAAAAATTCGCCCAAACTGCTTAAAAAAAGATTGTCTCAACTACAAGAAAGAAACGCCAAAATAAGACGTTAAAAAGTTTGTCTATTTCCATATGAATTTTTTTCCGCACAATTTGACAATTTGTATTGTGATGTAAATAATTTTTACAAGACCTGTATTACAATATTTCATTATTTTTTAAACATGTTACAAAAACCATTCATCTAGCTTTCGGAAGGCCCTTCGGGTTGAATATAAATGGCGTTCGTTATCCGATGTTACCTAGCTTTCCTCAGTAACAACACGCTAATAAAGGAAAGCAATTATTGTTAACGACTGGCTTAAAATCTTTCTTCCTGGTTCGGAGAATAGTGTGTTAATTATACGGTAAACAGCAAAAAAGATCTTTATGTTTGTAATTAGATTTCTTAAAAAAATAAAGTCAATCAAATGCTAATAGCATAGGTTATAAAACAAAGGAATAAAGAATGCATTTATAATCTTGGAAAGAATTTCCACAAAGCAATAATTGCATAAACGCGCTGCAACGTAGCTAGTCAGCGGATGGTTAAATTTAGAAAGTCAAAGTTATTATTATTCTATGTTAAATATGACAAAAGATGTCTCGAACAGCTCACTGATTTTCTTCGAACTTTTTGTGGCAACAGTTAGCGCTGTTTATTTTTGTATTTTTCATTTTTTGAGTGTGTTTCTTCCAGAAGTTTTTCAGCCAAACCACAATTTTTTTACACCTTATTTTTCTATTCGCATTTTTTTCTTTAGGATTTCCGCAAACATTTGCTTTTAATTTCATTTTATGGAACCAGATTACAGTCCACACCCTTTATTTTTATTTTATTACATTCGACAACTGAATTATAATGTTTTGTTGTTTCAATTTAGTGCAGCATCCGCTAAAGGTATTAAAACTAAGATGTACAGAGAATCTGATCTACAAAGTGTGAATGAAAATTTTGAATGACGTCAAGCTCAGATTTATCTAGGCTTTACACGTGGAATACATGATTGTAACTGTCACCATACATGATTGTGACAACCACCCTAGAATACATCATTGTGACAACCACCTTAGAATACATGATTGGGACAACCACCCTAGAATACATGATTGTGACAGTCACCCTAGAATACATGATTGTGACAACCATCTTAGAATACATGATTGGGACAACCACCCTAGAATGCATGATTGGGATCACAACCTTAAAATACATGATTGGGACAACCACCCTATAATTCATGATTGTGACAACCACCTTAGAATACGTGATTGTGACAACCACCTTAGAATACATGATTGTGACAACCACCCTAGAATACATGATTGTGACAACCACCCTAGAATACATGATTGTGACAACCACCCTAGAAACATGATTGTGACAACCACCCTAAAATACATAATTGTGACAACCATACTAGAATACATGATTGTGACAACCACCTAGAAATACATGATTGTGACAACCACCATAGAATACATGATTGTGACAACCACCCTATGAATACACGTTAGTGTCAAGAACACTAAAATACATGATTGTGACAACCACCACAGAATACATGATTGTGACAACCACCCTAGAATACATAATTGTGACAGTCACCCTAGAATGCATGATTGTGACAACCATCTTAGAATATATGATTGTGACAACCACACTAGACTACATGATTGTGACAACCATCTTAGAATACATGATTGTGACAACCACCCTAGAATACATGATTGTGACAACCACCCTAGAATACATGATTGTGACAACCAACCTAGAATACATGATTGTGACAACCACACTAGAATACATGATTGTGACAAACACCCTAGAATACATGATTGTGACAACCACCCTAGAAAGTATGATTGTGACAACCACCCTAGAGTACATGATTGTGACAACCACCCTAGAATACATGTTTGTGACAACCACACTAGACTACATGATTGTGACAACCACACTAGAATACATGATTGTGACAACCACATTAGAATACATGATTGTGACAACCACCTTAGAATACATGATTGTGACAACCACCAAGGAATACATGATTGTGACAACCACACTAGAATGCAGGATTGTGACAACCACCCTAGAATACATGATTGTGACAACCCCTCTAGAATACATGATTGTGACAAGAACACTAAAATAAATGATTGATTGCATGTGTATCTTTATTCATTTGTAAAATTATACAAAAATATGAGTTCAAGATGTTAAACTGGACGTTCATATTTTACATGGATCATATGTGATGTTAAACTGAAGGTTTATATTACACATGGATCATATGTGATGTTAAACTGAAGGTTTATATTACACATGGATCATATGTGATGTTAAACTGAACGTTTATATTATACATGGATCATATGTGAAGCAAGCTGAATAATCAGTGGCAAAAGAAACAAATAATAAATCCACGGTCTCAAATATGTAATCCGGGACCACATATGTATAATCCGAGGCCCAATATGTATTATCCAAGGCCCAAGGTGTATAACTCGAGGCCGAAAATGTATAATCTGAGGCCCAAGATGTATAATCTGAGGCCCAAGATGTATAATCTGAGGCCCAAGATTTATAATCTGAGGCCCAAGATTTATAATCCGAGGCCCAAGATGTATAATCTGAGGCCCAAGATGTATAATCTGAGGCCCAAGATGTATAATCTGAGGCCCAAGATGTATAATCTGAGGCCCAAGATGTAT
>MUZC01001072.1:485889-505356 GCA_002072015.1 Radix auricularia
CCCCACGGACTTGTCCTTTCCTTTGTCTTCATATGAATCAAAATAAAAATGCTGTCTTTTAATAAACTCAATGAGAGACTTCAAATACTTGGCTGAAATCAAAGATATTCTCGGCTCTTGAAGGAATAATTTTGTTTTCTGAAATCTCTCTAAAATTGTTGCCCAAATTCAAGTAACATAGTGACTTTAAGTTGTTTAAGTTCCTTCCGGAATTTTTCTGCTTCAAGTCAACAGACACGGGGCTGATTTTCGTTAGATGCTAATTCTTTCAGTCTTGCAATATTTGTGAGAGACGTGTTGTGTTGTTGTATTAACATGGTATGAGCGTGCGAGTTGACTGGGTATGAAACACGTGGTTTGTGCTGTGAACGGAAAATAGTGTGTGGTCGTGAAGGGAGAGGATGGGTGGCTATTAATGTAAGATTTGCTATGTAAGAGAGGCTGATTCTAAGATTCATTAAAGATACTTTTTACCCAGACCACACGGATTTGAAGTCGTGTTTCTAGACTTGCAAGTTCTTTTTACAATATTCTCATAGTATGAGTTATGAACACACTTTACAGCAGGGCCGGCTTTAGGCATAAGTAAACCGGCAACCTCCTTTGGCCTCCAATTAGTCTCATTATTATTGGGGGCCTCGCACAAGAATATTTCAATTTTTATTTTATAATTTTCTGTTACATTTTAAGCCACCAAATTCACTTCGATTAGGGCCTCCAATTCCCTTAGGCCGGCCCTGCTTACAGCATTATGTCGGGCTGACCATCTTGTGTCAGACAAGGCTTTCTTAACATGTATCACTTTTATGTGTTTTGGAAGTATCTGTCGACGATGAGTAGATGCAACAAGCCAGGTATAAAGATTTTGCAGAAGACAACTGCTCCACGTTTCCCAACCAAGTGAAGGGAATNAAGCGGTCCGCGACAAAATAAGTGCTGTCATTGGCCCTTACGAGGACCTTCTCACCTCAATTAAAAAGAGGAAACTACGATGGTACGGACACGTGTCAAGATCTGGAGGTCTCTCAAAGACGATATTGCAAGGCACAGTCCAGGGAAGAAGGAAAAGAGGCAGACCAAGGAAGAGTTGGGAGGACAACATCAAAGAGTGGACCGGCCTTTCATTTAGCGATTCCCAGAAGGCAGCTCAGAACCGTGACACTTGGCATGAGTTAGTGCGCAGCTAAAAATGGTGCCTTAACGACCCAGCATCGGGTTAAGGGATAGTTCAAGTTCAAGTCGACGATGAGTAGATGCAACAAGCCAGGTATAAAGATTTTGCAGAAGACAAATGCTCCACGTTTCCCAACCAAGTGAAGGGAATAAGCTGTACACGGCACAAAATGAGCAGCACTGCACCTCTTACAAAGATTAGCCCAGACTCTGTTATACTTCCTACTTATAACTGCAGCATTGACTTCTGACTGTCCAAGGCATTTTCAGGGATTCATACAAACATTGGCCCATCTTTATTATACATTATGATAACATTTAAATTATTGGGGGCCCCTGGCTTTAGCCCGCTCAGACCCCTCCCTTTAATCAACCATGGGGGGAGGGGTCACGCATCTGTGACGATGTGTGACTAGGGGGTGGGTGTGTTTAAAAATGTGACGTCACATCAAAACAAAAAAAACCCGCAACTTTAAATAAAAGTCCCCTTAAATATTTAATTGTTTACAATTTATTTAATGACGTTTTCAATGGCTCCCCGCGTGTTACGATACTAGAGTGCATACTTACACTAAATACATATTTAAATGACAAAATACTTATTTGCAACATGCTAATTTTCATTGAGAAAAGTATGGCTTTGGAGAGGGGTGTCTAGACTCTGTGACGTCATAGCGGAAGAAGGGGTTGGGCTTTACGTTTTTGTGACAAAGTATGACGCGGGTGAAAAAGGGGGGGGGTGAAAATTGGTAACCTCACGTGACGTCATTTATGGACGTCCCTCTTAAATCACGAAGGGGTGACACCATGAGCTACCGCCCCGGGTGACACCAACCCTAGCGACGCCCCTGGTATAATCTGAGGCCCAAGATGTATGGCCCAAGATGTATGGCCCAAGATATATGGCCCAAGATATATAATCGAACGATAGGAAAATATTAAAAAGGTTCAATATAATATGCACCGCGACACTCTATCACAAAAATTTACATAACGATAATCCAAAAAATTCATTAATTTAATTACAGTACATTTGATCGATCTGAAATTTTGATAGATAATTGTATCGTCGGAATGAGTCTGCCTGAAAAATTTCAGCTTACGCAGAAGTGGGTAAAAAATCGATCCAAAGTTCTTTCGGCAAACAATCACGCAGACGCTACAGGTTAATGTAAGAGATAAAAAATATTGGGATGGAAAAAAAATCTAATACAACTTTTACTATAAGTGCTGGCATAATAGCGTAAATAAAAGATCAAAATTTAGTTACTTTACGCTTTTTATAATGCTGATTATAAAGTAAATAATGTTATGCCTTTATACATACAGCTATACAGACTCAAGAAAGCAATAGGAAAGGTAAGTTAACACGTAAATGTTCAATATCATATTAAATTAAGCTATTGTAGGGCAAAGGAAATAGCAATGTAAAAATGCTTTACATATATATACAAATAGACAATTTTACTTTTGTTCATCCATGTATCACAAAACACGACTCTATGTTTTATTTTTCATGTCGCCGTTAAAAGTATTAATAATAGAAATCCCACATCCTTTGATCCCTATGTCCCCACATCCTTTGATCCCTATGTCCCCACATCCTTTGATCCTTATGTCCCCACATCCTTTGATCCCTATGTCCCCACATCCTTTGATCCCTATGTCCCCACATCCTTTGATCCCTATGTCCCCACATCCTTTGATCCTTATGTCCCCACACCCTTTGATCCCTATGTCCCCACATCCTTTGATCCCTATGTCCCCACATTCTTTGATCCCTATGTCCCCACATCCTTTGATCCCTATGTCCCCACATCCGTTGATTCCTATGTCCCCACATTCTTTGATCCCTATGTCAGTAGACTTTGTATGGTTACACATGATATAGGCCAGTGCTTCTCAAACTGCTTAGTGTGGTGGAGTGGCAGGAATTTGTCCTTTGCACCAGGGACCGGTGCCCGATTTTCCCTATAGACCTACATCGTAGTAGCGACATGCTATTCATTTTATATTTCATTTGTAACATTTTATGAGATTATTGTCGAAGAGTAACATATTCTTTGGGGTTAGTATTAATTGTTGAAAAGGAGGTTTATAATAATATTGTTCTATCCTTTTTTTATATACTCGGTTAACCGTCGGCGGTTGGTCCACTGACCGACACCGGACCGCGGACCACCATTTTGAGAAGCACTGATATAGGCAGCAGGACAAAAACATGATATTATATCTGATACGTCTTTGATCTTTAGTTTGGCCAATCGTCATCGCTGTCACCATAGCGGTCGTCATCTGTGTCGTCGTCCTCGGACTCCTGACCAGACATTATCGATCTAAACGCCGCCTCCTGAAGAGATACTGCGGCAAAATGGTAAGTAACCTCTTGAAGAGATACTGCGGCAAAATGTTAAGTAACCTCCTGAAGAGATACTGCGGCAAAATGGTAAGTAACCTCTTGAAGAGATACTGCGGCAAAATGGTAAGTAACCTCTTGAAGAGATACTGCGGCAAAATGGTAAGTAACCTCCTGAAGAGATACTGCGGCAAAATGGTAAGTAACCTCTTGAAGAGATACTGCGGCAAAATGGTAAGTAACCTCTTGAAGAGATACTGCGGCAAAATGGTAAGAAACTTTTCTCTGCAATACAACATGCACCCCACTCACCCCACTCTCACACACAAACAATGGGCTTAACATTTTTTTACATTTGTTTCATCAACAAACAAAACCAAAAACTGCAATCACAGAATAAATACTCTCGACTCATATCAACAGATAACAGATGCTACTTATTACTTGAAATGAACGCATGTATTCAAAAGAAATGTCTGACACCTTTATGTTTTTTTTTGGTTTTGTTTGTTCATCTCTGCTATAAATTTCAGTAATCTAGAGCCCAAGGCTCTTTTAACCCCCCCACCCCCTGTGAGTGACGTTTTGTTATCATTTATCGGCAGCTTCTATCGTCCTGTACTCGAGGTTCGGCTCAAAATAATTTGTAACAAGCTATCAAACTATTTAAAGTATTTCTAATTTTCCCCGGAGGTAAATAGGATCATTCATTTCTTTCAGCACAGGACACAAGACTCTCAACAAATAAATAAAATTATAATTATTTTAAAATAAACTGTTTCAACATGAAAATAATAATTATTATTATTCTATAATAAAAAAATAAAAAGTCCATTTTCCCGAACAGTGCCATTTTTAAAGAATCCAAACAAGAAAAAAATGATCTGCTTTTTACGTACAGACGGAAATTTAAATGTAATATTCTATGGAAAAATTTGATTTGTGTCACGAACTCAACTTTAAACCTTCTCACAGTTGTGCTTGTTTCATTAGAGTTTGTACGACTAGATATTTACGAGATTTTAGACTTTGTACCACTAGATATTTACACGATTTTAGACTTTTTACGACTAGATATTTACACGATTTTAGACTTTGTAAGACTAGATATTATACACGATTTTAGACTTTTTACGACTAGATATTTACACGATTTTAGACTTTTTACGACTAGATAGTTACACAATTTTAGACTTTTTACGACTAGATATTTACACGACTTTAGACTTTGTAAGACTAGATATTTACACGATTTTAGACTTTTTACGACAAGATATTTACACGATTTTAGACTTTTTACGACTAGATATTTACACGATTTTAGACTTTTTACGACTAGATATTTACACAATTTTAGACTTTGTAAGACTAGATATTTACACGATTTTAGACTTTGTACGACTAGATATTTACACGATTTTAGACTTTTTACGACTATATATTTACTTTGATTGATTAAAAATCTATTTTCTCCAGCTTTGCTCTTAATCAATGACGCAATCTAATTTCGGATTAAAGATCATTGTTTGCTATATACTTAATCTTCTTCCAGGCATCTGCCACTGCTCATGAGTTCCAGTGTTGTGTCTAATATTTCTAAGTCTCTGGGCTAATAAAGGCTTCAAGCCAACGAAAATTTGACGCACCACCGAAGAGACATTTTAGAAATGGATTAATTGATTATTTTATTCCGTCTGAATACACATTCTCGTGTGACAAATAAAATGAACAAGTCTTTAGCTCATGTGATTTTTTGGCGGAATCAACTAACAATTCCATGTGATATAGTTTCTGGACAAAATTAATTTAAGTGATGCACTTTTTAAGAATATAAATTAAATCTAAATCAATGCAATTCAATATTTTGCGTCCATTCAAAGCAGCAATGTGCTATGTTTATATTTTAGATCTATTGATTAACTTTTTATTCGATTTAAATTTGTCAAGATATATTCAGTCAATAATTATATGCTTACCCCCCCCCCCAAACAAACAACCACACATGTACATCACATAAGCTCTCAGTTTTATAAACCTAATATTTATAAACATAGATGAATATCTAATAGTCACAAAGGTAACATTTTTCAATGTGATAAAAGAAACGTTAAACGAGATGTTGAACGAGATGTTGAACGAGATGTTGAACGAGATGTTGAACGAGATGTTGAACGAGATGTTGAACGAGATGTTGAACGGGATGTTGAACGGGATGTTATACGAGATGTTGAACGAGATGTTGAACGAGATGTTGAACGAGATGTTGAACGGGATGTTATACGAGATGTTATACGAGATGTTAAACGAGATGTTAAACGAGATGTTGAACGGGATGTTGAGCGAGATGTTGAACGAGATGTTGAACGGGATGTTATACGAGATGTTAAACGAGATGTTAAACGAGATGTTGAACGAGATGTTGAACGAGATGTTATACGAGATGTTGAACGGGATGTTGAGCGGGATGTTGAACGAGATGTTATACGAGATGTTAAACGAGATCTCGTTTAACATCTCTTTCAACATCTCGTTCAACATCTCATTTTAGCCCCAGCCCTGTGATCAAAAAGTTTTCATTTATGTTGTCCTTTCCCCCGGGGTTCCTTTCAAATATAACATTTTAAATAAAAATTGTGAATTACGGGATGAAATGAACTCGCCCCCCCCCCCAAACAATGAAACATTTAATTATTTCTACAAAGCTCGTGAAAGATTTTATTATCACCCCTCCCCACTTTCATTTCTTGAAGCCGAAGTTCATTGCTCTCGTATAAAATCTCTCCCCCAGAAAATGAGGTCTCACGTGCTGCACGTTTCCATGGAAGACGCCCACTTCTCAAGCGCCAGCAACACCAGTACGTCAGTCGAGTTCCGGTGCAGCGGACGTCACAGCGTTCGTCTCAAAGAAATCGGTGGATTGATCGGACGCGGGGCGTTTGGCCAGGTCTTCGAGGGCCAGGCATATCTGACGTCTTATGACAAAGAGCCCATCAAAGTGGCCGTCAAGAGATTGAAAGGTAGTTGGGAAAATCATCAAAATATTGCTTGAAATATATTTTTTTAAAATATATATATATTATTTCCACAAAGTTTGAATTTAATTTTGTTTGTGTGGGGGGTTTTTTATATTAAAAAAAATGTTTTTCTTAAGAAGCCGAATCGTAGATGAAGTTTATGACTTTAATTATGACAAACGGCGAATAGTGTCTCCTACGTGCCTTAGTGGCTCAAAGAAACACGGCTACACAGTGAAATGGAGCAGCAAGAGTTACCATTCTTGACCCCCAAACCGACCCACCCCACTCACATCCCAAAACGCCACAAGCGGATCATAAGACATATCTATTCTGGTCTGTCCCCGGCAAAGCCCCCCCCCCTTCCCCTCCCCCGCTTCTAACGCTACAATTACTAAGTTATCTGATAAAAAATTTCTAGAGGTTTTAGATATATATATATATATATTAAATTTACTTTTATTTTAATTTTTTATTTTTTTTTATTTTTGTTGTTGTTGTTTTGTTTACATTTTCGTACAATGGTAACATTTTCTGTAGGCTACTCTGGCCCTAAGTGTTTCAAGTCTTCAGACATGGCACCGGGCTCTGGGGAAAGTGGGGAGTGGCACGACTTGTTCTCCTGCTAAACCAAAAATAGAAAAGAAAGTAATCCTGATAGTTTCTACAGTGCTTAACATCGCCTCGAGACTTTGGTCAAGATCAATTATCTCGTCGACGAGCATCTGTTTCCTTCATCAACAGACCTGGATCCTAAGGGTTGGCCTGTTTATAGCCAATGGTTCTGAGGGTTGGTCTGTGTTTAAACCTGGGTTCTGAGGGTTGGCCTGTGTATAGACCTGGGTTCTGAGGGTTGGCCTGTGTATAGACCTGGGTTCTGAGGGTTGGCTTGTGTATAGCCCTGGGTTCTGAGGGTTGGCCTGTGTATAGACCTGGGTTCTGAGGGTTGGCCTGCGTATAGACCTGGGTTCTGAGGGTTGGCCTGTGTATAGACCTGGGTTCTGAGGGTTGGCCTGTGTATAGACCTGGGTTCTGAGGGTTGGCTTGTGTATAGCCCTGGGTTCTGAGGGTTTGACCTGTGTATAGCCCTTGATTCTGACTGTTTGGACAGGGAATAGCCCTTGATTATGACTGTTTGGCCTGTGTATAGCCATGGATTCTGAGGGTTGGCTTGTGTATAGTAGTAGCCTGTGTACTGTAGTCGATGGAACCCAATTTTTTCAAAGAATAAAAGCGACAGAATGATCTTTCAATAAGTGATTTAATGATTTATCCAGATTTAATGCAGTGTCCAAATACACTGTTAGTTTGCTGGCATTTCTTTCAGTATTTATTTGATAAAACTGCCAATAAATTAAAAATTAGTAATTAACCGGTAGCATAATGACTAGCAGAGGTGTAGTTACTGGTCTGTATCACACGGGGAAAGACAAGAATGACCCCTCCCCCCCATTCTTACTCACGGGGGCTCGATATTATTTTTAGCCACTATGACCGCTGTTCTATAAATGAAAAAGATGTTGGGGGGGGGGGCTTGCCTTGACGGATCACCCTCCTCTCACAGACGCCACTTCTATTACTATGACGCTGACGTCATCACTTAATAAATGTAAAGATTTGGGGACTAAGTTATAATGTGAGCAAGCATTTCAAAAACTATTTAAATTAAAAGAAATCCAGGAATTTTATTTCATCTATACCTACGAAAGGACACGTGAACAAGTTGTTTTGTTTGTTTTTTCCAGACAAAAAATTATTGATAAACATGAGTTTATTTAAATAGTTTTCACTGAAAATTTGAAATTAAAAGTATTTGACATTCATTTTTTCTTATCATAAAAAACTATAACCGAATGTAAAACACTGTTCTCAGTTCATCTGAACTTATACAGACGACCAAAATTTCTCCTATAGACGTAATGACATAAACAAATTTAGTTAGCGAACCAGAAACCGCAATTTTATATCCCTTTTTAAACCAATGTCTACCATACTTAAGTCAAGCTTCCATGACAATGTCTACCATACGTAAGTCAAGATTCCCTGACAATGTCTACCATACGTAAGTCAAGATTCCCTGACAATGTCTACCATACGTAAGTCAAGATTCCCTGACAATGTCTACCATACTTAAGTCAAGATTCCCTGACAATGTCTACCATACTTAAGTCAAGATTCCCCTGACAATTTCTACCATACCTAAGTCAAGATTCCCTGACAATGTCTACCATACTTAAGTCAAGATTCCCCTGACAATTTCTACCATACTTAAGTCAAGCTTCCCTGACAATGTCTACCATACTTAAGTCAAGCTTCACTGACAATGTCTACCATACTTAAGTCAAGATTCCCCTGACAATTTCTACCATACTTAAGTCAAGCTTCCCTGACAATGTCTACCATACTTAAGTCAAAATTCCCCTGACAATTTCTACCATACTTAAGTCAAGCTTCCCTGACAATGTCTACCATACTTAAGTCAAGCTTCCCTGACAATGTCTACCATACTTAAGTCAAGCTTCCCTGATGTCTGTCTTCACAGAGCAGGCCACAGAAGAGGAAGTCAAGAATCTGAGAGAGGAACTCGAGCAGATGATCAACGTGGGGCCTCACCCAAACATCATAGGGCTCTACGGCTCGGCTGTGTATGAGGGTAAGTCACCAATACCAGGTCTTACATCGCTGGACTCTACGGCTCTGTGTATGAGGGTAAGTCACCAATACCAGGTCTTACATCGCTGGACTCTACGGCTCGGCTGTGTATGAGGGTAAGTCACCAATACCATGTCTTACATCGCTGGACTCTACGGCTCGGCTGTGTATGAGGGTAAGTCACCAATACCAGGTCTTACATCGCTGGACTCTACGGCTCGGCTGTGTACGAATGTAGGTCAACCAAAATCAGGCGCACTTCATTCTTCAACTCATGCTTGATATAGAAAATGTTTATTTATTTCTTTACTCTTGGAAGAATGCGTTGAATGAAAACCAAAATTTCGAGCGTTTATTAGATAGACCTACAAAAGACGGGGGTTCGCTGGAAGCACTGAGTTACCTGGTGAGACTACAAGGCGGTGCACATTAATAGAATTTATTGTCTCAGAGAGGGAGAGAGAGGGAGAGAGAGAGAAATAGAGGGAGAGAGAGAGAGCGAGAGAAAAACATTTATTATTTTTCAACATTTTATTTAAAGTTGGAAACCGACTTATTTATCAGACTGCGTAAACGGATTAGAAGGCTTAAACGAAATAGTCTATTTATTTAAATGAATATTGTGTTTTTATAGCTTCACATTATCCACGTCACGCACTACTATTGGCTCCCAACCATAATATAATCTTAGAGGACTTACTGAACTAATTCCAGTAATGTACCAACACTTTTGTGTTTCATCAGAAATAGGATATCTATATGTGTGACAGCTAATGCATTCTCTTTGACTGATTCCTTATAAACTCCACTTGTAAAAGCAGTTTTTAAAAATCTTCATTGTAATTTGTTTTGGGGAAGGGGGGGGGTAGATGAATGTAAAACTTAGAGCAGAAGACTCATTTTTTTTTATTGAGTTCAGGTTACATTTTTATAACCAATCAAGAAAGACCTTTTGTTTATGTTCAAATATAATAAACTAATCCCCGCCCACAATACTCAATTAATCCCCGCCCGCATGGCTCAACTAATCCCCGCCCACATTACTCAACTAAACCCCGCCCACAATAGTTTTCTTTCTAACGCTTCAACAACTTAAAACGTCATTGTTGTTACTTGTTTGACCAGGTCAGTACTGTATGGTTGTTACTTGTTTGACCAGGTCAGTACTGTATGGTTGTTACTTGTTTGACCAGGTCAGTACTGTATGGTTGTTATTTGTTTGACCAGGTCAGTACTGTATCATCATGGAGTACGCCGAGCTGGGAGACCTGCTCACGTACCTAAAGACCGAGTGTCCATTCCCCCTACAGTACGTCCGAGTGGGCAGTGACGGGCTGGTGGTGGAGCAGAGCGCCCCCAAGGTGGAGGACAACGCCAACCTGATGATGTTTGCCTGGCAGATAGCCAAGGGCATGCGCCACCTCGAGATGCACAGGGTAATCACATAAAAGATCAATCAGTGGGGGGAGGGGGGTTGTTACACAGATCAATCAGTTCCTCATGTAACTTTGGTATCCGATTGATCAAAGAGTTGTGGGGGGGGGGGGGTAAAATTCCTCTAATAAACTTCACGAAGCAAATAATCCATAGGTCTTTTTCAGATGACGTTCATATTAAACAAAAACATAAAGAATAACTAGATTATTCTGGCGTTTGAAAAATTCATGTGCGCAATAAAAAATTTTTTATACTTATTTCTTTATTCTGCCCTGAATTTTAGTTTTAGTATTTTAGTTAAGTAAATGTGTCCATCTTTCTTTTCTTCGTTTCTGTGTGTGTATTTTAATAAATAAGTTTGTTTCTGTTTTAACTCCACTTAGACTATCTATTTATTGTCCGTGGTATATTAGGTGAAAAATAACGTAAATTTCATTTGAATACTTGTGTTTATTTATTTATACCTTGAAGGTGTTTATTGAAACGATGACACATGTATTTGTTCACTATTTAAGCTTTGGTTTATTGTTTAAATTATTTGAAAGTTTCATAGCACTTTAATTATTCTTTGCTTCAAAATATATACCCAAAATTAAGTTAAAAAAAATTAATAATAAATAAACTAAAAACAAATTGTATGATAGTTCAGTAGTAATTTTTAAAATATTCAAATTCACAACAAATATTCTATTTTTAATTAATACATTTTTAAAAAATCTTTTAGAAGTACATAAATAGATAATTGTTTCATAATTGTTAAATTTCTCAATACTAAAAATTTTGATAAAACTGTATTTTAAAAAATGTATTATAGCTGTAGTTACATATTGAATTTTCTTTTAAAAATGTATTATAGCTGTAGTTACATATTGAATTTCCTTTAAAAAATGTTTACTAATACATGAGTTATAAACATTTTCCCGATGAGTGGGAAAAACTAATTGAGATCAACAATTTTTTTCCTACTCCAGTATATACATCGGGACCTGGCTGCTAGGAACTGTTTGCTGACTAAAGGACCGATTGCTAAAGTTTCAGACTTTGGCTTGTCAAAAGACGCTTATGAGTTGGGGCATTATAAACGAGTGCAGAAGGTAAGAACATTAGAAATCAATTGTCATCTCTAAATATATCAAACCTTTCACTAAGGTATTTTTTCTATATTTTTTTTTAATAAATAAGAAACAAAAACACCACGTGACCATTGGTCGTACAAGTCAGATGTTCTTGTGTTGGTGAAAATAGATGACTGTTCATATCAGCAGTAAGAGACTGGGGTAGTGGCAGTGGCGTAGCGAGGGGGGCAGGGGGGCGAATGCCCCCGGGCGCCACGTTAGGGGGGCGCCAAAATGAGTATTAAAACTCATTATTTAATTTCATTTTAATGTAAACTAATGTATCCCAAATACGTTTGCAAGATTGAATATTGGAGCTCCGAAAATATCTTCATTACAAACCAGTTGTTAAACATGATTTAGGCGCCCCCATTGAGCGTTAAGGGGCGCCATTCTACTCATAAATAAATGACACATCCTAATGTAGGATTGCTGATGTGTTTTTTTTAATTTAAAAAACTGTGAGTTGATGGTAGTGAGCAGTAAGAGACCAATACGATTCTTTTAATAGAGCTACCAGAGACGACACTAAAGGCAACCAAAATTACCAAGACAAGAAAAAGGAGTGGCTTAAAGCAGTGGTTCTCACCCTGTGGTCCACTGTAGGATTAATCGAGAAAGACTAGCAAGTAAAAGAATTAACGCAGACTTAAATATATTTCTGATCTGGCCATAATGGTTTTTAATTTCACAAGCTCGTCAATTAAATTCTCGTCTCTTTGATTTCTTATGCTCGAATATGAATTTTGAACGTTAACAGTTACTAATGTATACTGAAGTTCGCTGGTTATCTGACTGTTTTAATTACGCGATGACGTAAGAGATTTTCATGTAGAAATAACTCAAAGCTTGTTGATAGTTTGAACCATGGCTAATGGGTTGCTGTTCTGGCTTACTTGGCTGAAATTTTTGAAAAGCTCAATAAACTTAATTCCACTCGGCAAGGAAAGCAGATACATTATATGACTCTCAGTGACAGAATGTCTGCTTTTACGAAAAAGCTTGATCTTTGAAAAAAAATATTATTTCAAGGTAACTTTGAGATGTTTGATAAATTGTACGAAATCACCGAAAAACCAGAAAATGCAGAAATAATTTTTAGTAGTGGCCCGTAGTTAAGGCACANAGCAAGTTGGATTCCTTTCATATGAAACATCAGGCACCGCCTTTCTTTCCTGTCCATCGTCGATAAAAATTGTTGCTCAGTAGGATCAACTGTTAGAAAAAAACACCAACAAAATGCCCGAGAAAATCTAGGTGTAGTATCTTATTTATCACCGGAAATCCAAAATGAATTTATCCACCTACTTACATCGACTGTAAGGAATCAGCTGTTGAGTGAAATCAGAAAACACAAGTACTACGGTATCTTACTTGACTCCAATCGATCTAGGACACCGGAAAAGCTTTCTCAAGTCATCAGATTTGTGGATGTGGATTACAAACTAAAAAGTAACTATCAAAGAATCATTTTCAGATTTTGCAAAGATACATTCCAAAGACGCAAAAAGCCTTGAAATAGTTATCGTAGAGAAACTGGAATCTAATAGCATACCACTATCCGACGGTCGGTCACGATGTTGTGACAATGCTTCTGTAATGACCGGGAGCGAAAATGTGCTAGAAATCACAAATCATTGTTCATCAACTGTGGCAACCACAGCTTAAAATTTAGCAAGAGTACACTTAACTAAACATGATCCAGTTGTTATCACGTTTTTGGAACAGTTAAAAGTATACATTTATGTTTTCTCCCTTTCAACAACTCGTTGGGAAAAAATTAAAAAAGAGTTGTGCCAATCACAATGAAGAGGGAGTCTGAAACACGTTGGATTGCACGATCAGAAGCTGTTATAGCAATTTATGAAGGACTAGATGACATGGCAGGGCTGTTGGAAAAATTATCAGAACATACAAATATGACGCCTGACACCAGAAGTGATGCAGAAGCTTTGCTGGTAGGTATATAAAACTTTAACTTCCTAGATTTTAAACATTTCTGGAACATCATACTTGATAAAATTGATAGTGTCCAGAAACGGTTCCAGAATCCTACTGTGAGTTTCAAGGAAGCTTAATCTGATCTTGAATCGCTTGAGCAAGAAATTGTCAACATTCATGTTAGTTTGAGCCATGTTGCGGTAGACAATGGGAAAGAAGTTGCACAACTTGGAGAATCGAGTTTGACAGAAGATTATACGACATCGGAGGATGCCTTCGAGAATTAAAAAGAGATGCAGAACTTTCTCCATAAGAAGAAATTGCACCTGCTATGAACAGCGAAATTGATAAACCCCAACAGGAGATATCAATACGGATTTTACGTCTTAAACAACCTAAACAACAAATTTGGATTTTTACTAGTTACTAGGCGTCAAATCTCTTCTTGCTGAAACAAAAGTCGATACGCTTCATTATAATTGCTTAGATTTTGCTAATTTCTACGAATTGTGTACAGAAATCAAAGACTAAAAAATGATGCTCAGTACCCGGACTGAAGTTCTACCGGAAACTACTTTGGATCTTCTAGATTTTATTGTTTCATATGGAGATGACTTATTTCCGAATCTGCGCATTTCACTTCAAATACTTCTAAAAATTGCTGTTTCAACTAAAAGCTGTGAGCGGTCCTTCAGCAAAGTAAATCTTATTTTGTCTTAATTACGTGCTTCAATGGATCAAGATCGTCTGGATGATCTTGCACTCCTTAGCATCGAAAGAGAACACTTGAGAATATCAATTTTAACAGCGAGATTGACGACATTCAAATCAAGGAAGATCAATTTATTTTAGATTATGTCTATTCGAGTCATGAATAATTAGTAGAGTATTTTTTTTTCAAATAAATTGTTTATAATCGTATAGAGAATTATTAGTCTGTATTGTATTTCATTAAAATATCATTTGCTTCAAAAAATGAACCTTATAAACCGTAAAATTTCAAATTTTTCTTGGGGGCTCAGTGAGCCCCCAGAATTTTTCGGTCCGTCAAGGGGCGCAGAATTTGTGTCTTGCCCCCGGGCGCACATGACCCTAGCTACGCCACTGGGTAGTGGAATAATAGTCAGCGAGGGCCAGTGTTAGACTAACACACTAACAACATAAAGTTAATAGATGAACAAAAGACTGTGACTTTCTTTTTTTTACTTTCTTCTTGAAGTTAAAGACGTGTACTAGTGCAGTCGTGATTCACTTGACGTTTTTAAAGAAATAATTATTTTCTGAATTTTACTTCTTATACAATCGATATCTTTTAAACTTTAAACGATACATACTTTAAAAAACTATATCTATAACTATGTCATTTTAAACATTTGTCTTGGAATCACCCACTTATTTATTTGTATCATGTATTTCATTAATCAGCCACTCGTTTTGTTTTGTGTGGCTAGTACTTGGGTGAACATATGGTGGGAAGTATGATCTATAAATAGGTGGTAGGAAGTATGATCTATAAACAGATGGTAGGAAGTATGATCTATAAACAGAAGTGGGAAGTATAATCTATAAATAGAAGGTGGGAAGTATGTTCTTTTAACAGAATGTAGGAAGTATGATAAACAGAAGGTGGGAAGTATGATCTATAAACAGAATTGGGAAGTATGATCTATAAACAGAATGTGGAAAGTATGATCTATAAACAGAATGTAGGAAGTATGATAAACAGAAGGTGGGAAGTATGATCTATAAATAGGTGGTAGGAAGTATGATCTATAAACAGAAGGTGGGAAGTATGATCTATAAACAGAAGGTGGGAAGTATGATCTATAAACAGAAGGTAGGAAGTATGATCTATAAACAGAAGGTAGGAAGTATGATCTATAAATAGAAGGTGGGAAGTATGATCTATAAATAGAAGGTGGGAAGTATGGTGTTTTAACAGAAGGTGGGACGTATGATCTACTGACCACGTCTAATCCCCAGGACCGAGTGCCCTTCAAGTGGCTCAGCCCGGAGGCCTTGCTCTGGGGTCAGTACAGCGGTAAGAGTGACGTGTGGGCGTTCGGCGTCCTGCTCTGGGAGCTCTACACATTTGGTGGGACGCCATACCCCCAGGTCACAACAGGTCAGCACTCTAGGTCTTGTCACATGTGTGTCTACCTTCTCATGAAATGTAACATGTTGGTAAACGGGCCAGTGACCTATGACATCTGTGATATAACTCTGGTGAAATTTAACTTGTCAGTTAATACTTTCATGAAATATGACACGCCAGTCTTTTAATCTGTGAATTCTAACTTGTCATAAAAATATCATAAATAAAAAAAAATTAAAAACCCTTAAAAAAGACGTTTTTGACTATAAATCATTTATATACGAGAAATAACTATAAGCATTTTCATTATGATAAGCAGGGCAAAGCAATCGAAAATACAAAATTCTAGTTATGTCTCGTAAAACGTGTTTAAGAAAATGCACACCGATCGTGAATATATTTTTAAAAAGTAATGTCAATGTAATGCGCACCTTATTGCGCGACATGAAAGGTTGTTGAACATATTACGCCCCACAACAGTCTATCTAAAAAAATTAACATGATATAAAGAGATAAATAAAATAATGTAAAAATTAATAATTCAATTACTGTCCATTCGATCGATTTGAAATTTCGATACATCATTTTTATTACCGGAATGAGTCTGCCTGCAAAATTTAAGCTTGGTAGCTTACGAAAAAGTGGGTTAAAAATCGATCCAAAGTTTTTTTCGGCAAGCAATACAGATAAACGGTCAAAAACTCGAGGAGGTCCCTACCTTCAAATATCTAGGGGCTGTAATATCCGATGAAGGCTCAAAGCCAGAAATTCTTGCCAGAACGGCCCAAACAACTGCAGCACTAAGCAAACTGAAAAACATCTGGCAAAGCAAGAAGCTCTCCCTGAGATCAAAGATTCGACTAATGCGTTCTCTGGCGATGTCAGTCTTCCTCTATGGTTGTGAGGCCTGGACGCTCACCGCAGACCTCCAAAAAAGAATTAGTGCGCTTGAGATGAGATGTTTTCGAAAGGTATTAAACATCTCCTACACGGCGCACATCACGAACGAAGCGGTCCGCGACAAAATAAGTGCTGTCATTGGCCCTTACGAGGACCTTCTCACCTCAATTAAAAAGAGGAAACTACGATGGTACGGAAACGTGTCAAGATCTGGAGGTCTCTCAAAGACGATATTGCAAGGCACAGTCCAGGGAAGAAGGAAAAGAGGCAGACCAAGGAAGAGTTGGGAGGACAACATCAAAGAGTGGACCGGCCTTTCATTTAGCGATTCCCAGAAGGCAGCTCAGAACCGTGACACTTGGCATGAGTTAGTGCGCAGCTCAAAATGGTGCACCAACGACCCAGCGTCGGGTTAAGGGATAGTTCTAGTTCCAGTTCTTCTAAGCACGCACGGTCGGTCGGTTGCACGGGCTCAGACACCACAAGTGTTAATATAAAAGATTTAGAAATATTTTGGAATCCTTCTTCTCTAGCTTTAAGCCAAGTGTTCAAAGTTTCGAGGAATTCTACAGTTACAAAATGTTACAAAAGTTTTATTACATATAGTTTAACAAATCAAATATTAATGGCCTAATGAATAAAAGTGATTTTCAGAAAAAGAAAATCATAATCCCGTGATACAAGTAAAAAAATGTTTATTCATTTTTTTAACAGTTAGCTATTATCAATTATTATTATATTTATGGCATTTGTTCATACTCTTGTTTATTAAGATAAAAAAAATACTTTGACCTGTTACAGAACAGCTGCGAGAGCTTCACGAGTACGGCTACAGGATGCCCAAACCGCCAGCATGCCCAGAACAATTGTGAGTTTAGCGACAAGTCTCTCTCACTAAGTCTTGTTGTGACAATGTGTAAACAAAATGAGGGGTAGGACTGCAATCAGGCTTATACAAAATTCAATGGAAAAGACGTAAACAAGGTAAGGGTTAGCCTGACCGGACGTTACGTCCGGTCAGGCTAACCCTTACCTTGTTTACGTCTTTTCCATTGAATTTTGTAACAATGTGGCTTGGTGTATTCGTCAAACATAATGACACTTGGCAGTTGGTGAAGGAAAACTACAAGAGAAGAAGAGTTCTATTCTTTTCTTCTTTCTTTCTTTTTTTTTTTTTTTAAATCACACGTTTTTATAACCACACTGTTTGTTGATTTTAAGAAAAGTAGTTTTGGTTCTTCGTTTATTTGACTACACAGATATAGAATCATGCGCACCTGTTGGAGAGAGGACCCCAGACAGAGGCCTTCATTTAAACAACTGGAACAAACATTGGACCACCTCATTCAGCAGACGAGAAAAATTGTAAGAATTCTTCGAGACATTGAATCTTTCTACTTAGATGAGAGCTTAGCATATCAGTCAAGTGGCGACAAAAGTACCCCATAAAGCTTAGTCTATAACTTTATTTATGTACACTTATGTAGCGCAGTACTCAAGCCTACGACCTGGCTCACTGCAGTTTTACAAACATTTCAAACGACCTTACAAAATACATTGCATTCGTAATCTTCCTAAACATATACAAGATGCACTAAAGAATAACCAGGCTAGTAGTTTTAGCAGTAAGATATGTAAGTTAATGTTTTTTCCTCTTCCACCACCCACAACCCACCCCCACCTGTACAACCAGGAGTACATAGATCTTAACCTCCACGGCTTGAAATCATCGACTCCAGTGCCTCTTACTCCGGAAGACTTGAATGACCAGGTCACCTCAGTGGAGTTTGTTTACAGAGCCAAAAGACAAGCCGCCTACCAAAGTCGTCTGCCTCTTTACCAATCTTCGGACGGCCATACTGGAACGCAGTACACCAGCGTTTATGCGCAAAGCGGGGATTCCCAATATAACGATGAGAATTTCCCCATCCTGTTTGGCGGGATGAGTAAAGGGGACAGTGAGATAGACAGTGAAAGTACGGTGACATCCGGTTTTCAGAGCATGTCGTCTGCGCAGACGATGTGAAGCGGAGGATTCGTGTGTTACATTGTTGTCACGGTATCGTACCACATCAAGCATGAGTGAAATTGTTCTTTCTACCTGAAAGCAAGAAATACATGATTAATACCTAAATAACAAAAATAATTTGGCCTGCTCAGAAAATTCTAACGTTTCGAATTTAAAAAGCCATAAAAACTTTTTTATGTAAAAATTTTTATTGTATAAATTTGATATCACTGCATTTGTATTCTTGCATAAATTATAGAAATAGAGATATGTGTTCTTTCTCTTAAACAAGAAAGGCAAGGGTATAGATCCTATAATAGAGTTTATTTTTATACTAGATTTCTACATAGAACATTGTAAAAAAACTAAAAAAAAACACTAAAAATAATAAAAAATTAACTAAGGGTCATTTTATCGGTGATGCCTTTATGACTGTGGCCTTATATGGTGTCTCTGCTTGAGCGACCCCACGATAGATCCCCAAGTCAATTTTGCAGGAGTATTATCCCTTTGTTTGGTCAAACAAGCTGCTTTAAGTTGTTATTTAAGTTATCTTCTTGCTTTTAGATTTCAAATGTTTAAAAACAACCACAAAAAAAAACTAACTATACTGATGAAACTCTCAAACTAACCAGTGAATTCTGTGTTCCGTTCTCTGTTGAACTATGTTTTCTGCTAAATAGAATCAGATTTTATTTGTAATTGTTGCGGTGACGTAAGGAATCTTTATACTCGACTGTGATATTAGGGGGGGGGGGGGGGGGGGGGGGGGTGTG
>MUZC01001072.1:506828-519762 GCA_002072015.1 Radix auricularia
CGGGGGCCACTTTGCCTACCCCTGTCCTAGACCAGGGGTGGCACGGGGGCCACTTTGCCTACCCCTGTCCTAGACCAGGGGTGGCACGGGGGCAGCACTTTGCCTAGTCCTGTCCTAGACCAGGGGTGGCACGGGGGCAGCACTTTGCCTAGTCCTGTGCTAGACAATATTTCTGGCAAGTGGTAGTCTTAAGACTGACATATTGAAAGATTAGGTTTGAGGGAGACAGACTATAAATATATTCATAGCCGTAGTAAGGGGGCAGTGGGGTAGATACATGTTAAAGGGGAGCTTCTTATAAAAATAAAAGACAAACCAATTAAGAAATTAATAAAATAAAGGAACAATCCTAAAATATGTAAACTTCCCTATTGCCACTACTTTAAACTCCATATTGGATATTAATTCTTCTGATACTAACGCTACTGACCTGAAACACAAAGAGGCTGACGTAGTATGAGAATGTGACACTGATCTAATGGTAGCTTTAATTTGTTTCTTCAAATTTGTTAGGCGCATCTATTGTAGAGGAGAAATTACTGTATCCCATCAATTTCAAACAAGAGTCAATCAAATTTTAACACGTTTAGGTACTTTAACGATACAATTATATGTCATTTGAGATGGCATCAATGGCCCTGAGCTACGAAAACTCTTATAGGTCCATTGGGGAATCTCTCGGCAACTCCCACCTCTCCACCAAGAGGCGTAGTTGACAAGGGCACCCCCATCATGGTCCCCTTTAAGAGGGGGCCGTCTAGGCAGGGTTAAGTTCGCTCGAAACTCACCGCCCTACCTCTCAAGGGGGGGGGGGGTTACCTCCCAACGGATGATGTGGATTTGACCTACTTCGACCCGCCATTGCTACGGCGCCACCACAGTACAGAATACGGGTCTATTTAGCTAGCACTGTCGCAAGATAGGGGCAAACATCACTGTAGCCCTCCCGGGGGTGCGGGCAACCGCAGTAACCAACCAAATAGTGTTGGGTAAGGACTTACATTATGGGAAGGTTTCCTCAGAGCTGACGTCCGACCAAAGTTCTTCACGACACTTCTTCTAGTGTTTTACTGGCTCTCCTGGCCCTAAACAGTCCCGTTCTTTGCTCTAACCAAGAAGGGGGACGACGCGGCAGCTTCGGATGACCCGAACCTCAACGGTTTTCATCATCGACAGAGGCAAGCTCCACCTTGGCTGCCTCTGTCTACCTTCCGTAGAGCGGCTGTAATCATCTGTTTAACTCTCTAGCTAGCCCTAACCGGCCTTCGACCTTCTACAATACAATTAAATTCCCAGTTTATATAGAAGAAAACCATGATAACTATTAGTTCAGTAAGATTGGAAAAGTGTCCAACATATTAACAGTAAACTCTCCAACTTAGACGCGGACCTTAAACCAAGTTAGGAATGAGATGGTTAACGTGGAATGATGTTTACGTATGTAAACTAAGTGGGAAAATGTTGCTGGAATAATGGCTTATTCTCCTTCTAAGACTTCATCTATTAAAGTTTTAAAAGACTTTTGTAGCATAAACACACAAGAAACTTGTATTCTTCATTAGTTGAAATGACTTCAGAAATTAATGTGAGGTTTTGGAAGAATTTAAGAAAACCAAGATGATTATCTTACACTAGGTATCTACAGGATTTTGATGAGATTATTAAAATTCGAGCAAGTATCTCACGTGACATTGTCAAATGATGACTTTTTAATTCACGGGCAAACATTTTTTAAAAAATGAACGAATAAATTCAAGCCTACTTCATTTAGTGAAGTTTATTAAGATATTTCGTCTCCAAGTAATTTAGACCTAATAAAATATCATTCCTCTGAATATTCCCAGAAACTGTCATAAGTAATGCCAACTGTAAGAAAAGCTTATCTAAAATTATCTCTATTAATTTATGAAATATTAATTACCATAGGAACACACCAAGTTTAACTGACTGAACTGAACTGTCCCTTAACCTGACGCTGGGTCGTTGGGGCACCATTTTGAGCTGCACACTATACTACATATATAAAAAAATAAATGTTACTTTTTTTTAAAGAGTTTTTGGAACAATAAATGATAAAATCAATGGTAGGCTTTGTCTTACTATACTAATTTCATTTTAATCAGCAATTTTATACCATATTAACATTTCTTCAAAGTTAAATAAATGATCTTGACCTCCATCTTTGTTGGAGCTGGTATTAATATGAGTTGAAAGAAACAAACTTACTTTTTTTCATAACATTGGGGCACAAAAAACATTCCTTTGAATATTTAAGGGACTTTTCTTAATTTTTGTGGATAAACTATGGCAGGGATGAACCAAAAATTCCTCTCTGTCCCGTGGTTATACAATGTGATAGAGGTGAAAAATACTTTGTTAAACCAAGAAAATGTTTTTGTCATTGTAATTAATCTCTTGAAGAAGTCAATAAAAATCTTGCATTTAATTTTATGTTTTCTTAATGCTTTTAATTTTATGTTTTCTTAATGCTTTTAATTTTATGTTTTCTTAATGCTTTTATGTCTGTGCTTTCCCTCCGTTTCATGTGCAAGCTTGTAACTGTAACTGGTAAATTCCAGGATATTTTGAATTGTAGCTTGTTTAGTTATACAAAATTATTGAATGCATCATTTGTTTGAAGGGCTGTTCTTCTTGGAGATGGTATATATACTTGAATGATTGTATTGAAATCAAACAATAAGTGAAGCACTAAAGCTACAGACATATCAATATAAGACTTGAACAATTGAATAATATAAACAAAATATTTATAAATAATAATACACAGTCCAACAGAGCTGTAAATATGCATACGGAAGATTTAATGATCAAACAACAAAATATATACATGTAAGATACAAGCATCACAGCCTCAAATTGTGATATCTGGACAAGCAGCTGATGCTGTAACAATGAAGCAATTTTCAGTCCTGGCATCTCTTTTTATGATCATTGAAATGATACTACCCAAGGAATAAGCCTCATTAACTCATTTTCTTTGACAAATCTCAGGAGCTAAAATATTGGCCCATCCGAAGTTCGTAAAGTGTTGGCAAATGTCTTAAATTGTTGACCTCAGTACGAGTACTAACAAAAATATTCCTGTGGGTAAGCAACTCATTTCTTTACACTGTGGAGTTCATTTTTAAATATCAAAATTGAAACCACGGCGTGAAATAAGAGAGTGGTCAATTGACCAAGTGCCATATTGTACAGGCTAGTAACCAGAGACACCATGTGTATTGTAGAGAGAAAAAAAAAACGGAAGCAGTTAAGAAAAAAAATTGTTTCTTGAATTCATTAGACATTTGTGGGTGATGATGTAAAAATATTTTAAAAGAGTATCTAAAACCCAAAGATTGATTTAAAAATAAAACAAGGTAATGATGCCCAACACTGACTTAGTTATTTTTTCTATGAATTATAATCAAAATACATGGAAAACTGAAATTTAGGGCTTGAGACAGAATCAAAATTGTAATTACTTGCACCAAATGAGAAACACTTTTATAATAAATGTTAAAATTTAAGTTTGAAAATAAATCTGACACCATTTTGAATATCATTAAATCAAAAACAAAAGGGAACCGCCTAAAATGAAACAATACTTTTTTTTGATGCAGAACATTACTTTTACATATTAGATCAGAAACATTTGAAACAACTCATTTATAGTGGCTGAAATATAATTGACTCTGGATATATAAGATAATATTTTGAGTGTATGTTGACAAATTTTATCAAAAAATAAATTTATAATAGAAATACTTTAAAAGATCAAAAGTTTAAAATATTCTATGTCAGAAATTTTTTCCTATCATTGAAAAACATTATGAACTAGTCAGCATTACGAAATAAATGTACCATACCTAATACCTTAGAAAAACCAAAAACATACATTTATGGTAAAATTAAATAGAGCCACAAAGCTATCAGGCAACAATATTTGTTTGCTTTAGTAACTCATTAACCCTCCAAGGAAAGACAATTCAGCTTGGTTTACATTTTACTTCCTTTCACCGAGGATGCGCAAAATGTACAAAAACAGATTGAGGATGTCCAGGTACAAGTTGATGGCTGCCAGGATGTACTCTTCAGGCGACAGTTTGGCCATCAGCATGTGTGTGTCCACGACAATGAAGATACAGAACAAGGCAGCACCAGCCAGGCTTATACCCAGGTGTAAGAATGGAACTGGCAGGATCATCTACAGACAGTTGAGATCAAGGTCGTGTTAGCAACCAAGGGACACAATCCTTGTATTTAAATCATTTGTTTTATGGAACAAACCACATCAATGAGTAAACAAAGAAATTCTAAATTTAAAAAATACTGGGATGGTTTATTAAAACCTGTTACATTGGACCAAATAAACTGATAGGTTTTTAAATGGGTTTTCTCAAATAAAAAAACTTAGCATACCTGAATAAATGAGGCCAAGATAAGGGCATACAGACACATCACAGCTCTGTTGATAAAGTAATTATAACAAATTTAACTGTTGTAAATGATCAAAATGCGAGTTAATGAATCATAATTCAGGACAATGTTTTAGTCAATCAGTCAAAAGTGTACTGATAACCTTAACCAAGCTATTGATTATAAAGACATTTAAGATTAACAGGAAGTCATATCCAAAACAACAAGTCAATGTGATCATTAAATACTAACGGAGCATGCCACGAAGTGAAGTCCTTTTTGCTTTGTAGCGTGTACATGGTCAGACCAACTGTCAGGCCGATCGTGAGGAGGAATGCTTCAATGACTGATGGCACTTGGTAGAAGGTGACTGAAAAATAAACGCATTTTTTAAACTATTCAGAGGCACTTCATGATTTCATCCTCTTAGAAAGCTCGAGTCTAGAAATAATAACACCCTCAAAAGGGATAAATAAGATATCTCCACCTTAAATGCCAATAAAGTAAGTACATTAGCATAACTCACCAACAACTCCAATGGCATAGGACTCCATCAGAGTCTGGAGATAAATAATGTACAACATCATCATGAAACAATCTAAATGAATACAAGTCATCTAAAGCATTACCATTCCTTAAATGTTGCAGCATGTCATTTTATTTAAGTGTTCATTAATAGAATAAAACGGAAAATACACACATTTTAAAAGATTTGTTTTAGAGCTTTAATGTTTTCTGTAAGAGCGTTTAAATAATATGGGTTTTATTTATTTAAGTATATCTTCATTTACTTACAAAAATTCCTAAGAGAATATAGTTAATAGGAGTTTCATGTCTCTTCCACATCAGAGCAAACAGGACACCAAATGTGGCAAAAATGCTGAGTGTCAGCATCCAATGACTGAAATGTTGTGCAAAAGATAACAATAACCATAATTATAACAATAATAATAACCATAATCCTTTTGTCACTTCAAAAAGTTAACCTTTTAAATTAAATATTGGACAATTATTATGGACTTTTTATAAAAACAATTACTTTAAAAAATCATTTATAATTAGAGCAATCAAACACACAATAAAACAATGTTATTCGAGATTTATATGGTAATGAAAAAGATATCAAAATAATTTGAATGTTTGAATATAATATAATGAGAAATAGTTAAACTGGTATATTTCTATAACTACTTTGACTCCTTTCTCATATGAATGACCTACTTGGTCTGCACAAATTCCTGCAATGGCTCACTCATCATGAACAATGCCGACATAATTGTGGTTACCAGGAGCTGTGCTGTCAGGATGCCATACACTTTACGCATAAATCCTTAAGGAATAAAGAATTTTAAGAAAAAAAATGTTACACTTGGTCTGAAAGTGTTGGAGAGTTATTTCACTTTTTTCTAACAGGCCACACATTGAGTTTTTAGAGAAGTGGCCATGTCTCCCAGCATGTGTTATTTGTTGTTATAAAATTTGAAACTACAGTGCCATAATAAATAGGTTAACAAATAGAATACAACGAAAGTAAAGAAATAAAAATGCCTTTTTGTGACAACACGCTGCAAGTCAAAAGGTCAGAGCCACCATTTTATCATCATAATTTTAACGCAGTTGTCCTAGGGAAAAAAATGTCGTAATGGTAGCCAGGGAACTGCAGCTACGACTGTCATAGCAGCAGACAATTCGACGGGGTGTTGATAGCCAGGAAACTTCTGCTACGACCACTCTTAGTCACTCTTAGCAGTAGACACTTGGAAAGAACTAAGTCGCTTTAATATCTTCATAGACTTTTCTTTATATTTCATACGCATATGTAATACGACATTAATAGATATGGGCTTATTTATGTGTGTTTTAATTCTAAAATCTGAATTTATTTAAATAGATTTGATATTGGTCTACCGTTTATATCTGCCAATTTCGCTATACTTGTGCAAGGGACGCTGATGCCAAGTATTAAAATTAAGTGTACCATTAAAAAAAAAAAGCCCTTGACTCTAGTAAGCAAAGATTCGCGCAGAATCGCAGGAATCTAAAACAATTAGTTTGTGTGGAATAATAAAATGTACCGTGTGCAGACTTATCATTGGAAACCAATCATCTTTCAAACTCAATTTCACTCTATTACTATTGCTTTGTTCTCGTCGTTTCATATTCATTCCTAAAAGTAGGCAGTGTGTAAAATTTATTTAACTTTTGGTTAAAATTAACAATTGTAAGTCAAAGTTGAAGGTTTAACAGGAGTTCCTAATATTTTTCGTACATTTTTAAAAGGACAGTTGTTTTGTCGTGAGTCCTGTCTTATCTTAATGTCTATGTAGATCATGATCTGGAACTTGTAAACACATTAGTATTATAAGTATCAGAAACTTTGTTTAGGCAACAATATATCGGTAATACCGGCAAAATTGCATAGTGGTGGCCCCTTAAGATTTAATCAACGTAACTACTTTTCAGAATAAGAAGAACAAAATTTACAATCATCAGCCCATTCATTATGATTGTTTTGACAACAATGAGAAAAAAACTTTATAAAACTGGATGGGAGTGGGATTCAATGCCACTAGCGGATTTACCATCAAGCGTCTGACATAGACATGTAATTATCACTTTGTCTCGCAAAGCTCATGTCAGACTTCATTTTTTTAAAACTATAAAAGTTTGTCATTAAGTGTACACCAATCAAGTTTTTTTTTACCTTTAAAAATCATTAATTAGCTTACATAGTAATCATGAAATTTGAATATGAGAACTATCTTATCTTATCTGTTACAGACACTCCTTGTATAAAGAAGATTATTGTGTCCTACATTTATCTATGACTTGTGTCTAGTCCTGCACCCTTATAAGAGTTAGAGTTTTAAATGAGGATATTGGTTATTATTAAAGTATTAGTATTAGCATTATTAAAATCAAAGTGTCTGCTGCTACGACAAAGTAATGGCAGACAACTTAATGAGACTTGCATAGTGCTACGACATGTCGTAACACTAGCAACAACCCTTTGAGTTGTCTGCTATTACTACTGGTCGTAAATATATGCCGTATTTACTCATTTTTTCACGCTGAGTTTAATGGAGTTTTTATCTTAAATGTAGCTTGCATACAGAATGCCCTAAAAATGTCCAAACATTGCACTTCAGACAGTTTTCATCAATATTGGACCCAGTATGGCCAAGAACCTGCAAGATGTGGAATGATGTTTGTTATATAATTAGTAAGTACCATATATTTGTTTATTATTTTGACAGAGAATTCTTGTTAATCAATAATAGTGTGCTCATCGTGGGCACCCTTATGCATCAGGGTCATCCATTTTTGCGCATATTGTGACCCACGGATGAGCATGTTGACAATAATTCACACTTCTCATATTTTGCACACTTGTTAACCTTGGCAAGTCCTAGCTATGATGAAAATTTCATATTGGTGTCTTGATTACTTCTTGGTTAAAAATCAGCATTAAATTGCATGATTTTTACACTGTCGTGGACCATAGTAATTTAGAATGTTTGAACTGACATATTTGATGTAATGGGTTGTCTAAAGGTGAATTTCATTTTTTACTTGACAAATTTATTCTGATAGGTTTTTAAGTGAATATTTTTAAATGATTTTTTTTGTTTAATATTTCCTTGCAAAAAGTGCCCAAAATTTTTTTTCAATGGTTCCTTAATTATTTCATTCAATATTACTGTATGGTCAGAGTTCATGTAATTTAATTATTAAAAAAAAGTTTGTACATTTTATAGAGGAACAATTTTTTTAATAGAATTTGAGACAATTAAATAATATAAACACCCAGTGGTGTGGTTCTGTATGTTTGTAACGTAACGCTGAGGAGCGATGTACGACAGTCTACAGCAGTTAGTTTAGTTGAAACGCTGAGGAGCGATGTACGACAGTCTAAAGCAGTTAGTTTAGTTGAAAAATCGTGTTTTGATGAGCGCTGTAAAAATATTTAATATGATGACGTCATTGTTTGATGTGCATCGGTACGCAAAATACAACCCCTATTATTATTATTAAATAAATACTTTGCGTACATTTCATAAAGTTTAATAATTCGTATTTATCAAAAAAGGACAAGTTAGTTGGTCTTTAAAAAAAAGGTTGGCGCCGTATGCGCCCAAAAAAAGGGGACGCCGCAGGCGCCACGGCGCCTGGCACAATCTAGTTTATTAATATTGATCTTTGGTTAATAGGTCACATGGACACCCTATTGTTATTTATTATTTATTTCAAATTTTAAGGAGAGGCGTTCCCCCCCCGCGAGGGAGATAACTGAGGAAATACAACAATAAAGGGAGGTAACTACAACATAGCAACTGTACAGTCCTGGACGCGACCAACTTTCCGGCCGCCATCTTGGATCCATACAACGATAATTAGCCGAAGTTGCGTATGTCGTAACGCTAGCAACATCGGCTGAAGTGAAGAATCTTGACCGTGACGTCACGATGCTACAGGTTGCTGGAAACAGAGTTCTATAATTTCTAAATGGATTTTCACAAATGGAAGGCTTTGGGTTAGGTATAGGTTTAGAACTTTTGGACTATTGACACTATTGAAGTTTTTAGGGTTTGGGTTAGGTTTAGCTATAGGCTATAGAATTTTAATTTTAGCTTTTTCTAAGGACATGCCATAACAACAAAGATGGCCACCAGTATTGACCGTGACGTCACGGTCGAGATTCTACATATTTACCGCAACATCCCCCTGAATCGTCTGCTGCTACAGTTTCCTGGCTAGTGCTAAGACATGTCATAGCACTAGCAAAGTCTCATTGAGTTGTCTGTCGTTACTTTGTCATTGTCTTAGCAGCAGACACTTCGAGCTTAAAAACGTAAGTTCTCAGTAGAAAATTAGGTAAGCCGAAAATTAAAATTTGCTGTAGAAACTGCAGGATTACCAAAGAAACAAATTACTATGACTATGTCTAGTATGAGCAAGAGTCATTCCATGCCTTTTATGGATGGCTCCTACACTTATTAAAAAGTTTTACACTGATTTACACTAACACTCTAACTCACTGTCACTACTGACTTTTAGTTAGTTGTCTTAACTGATAACTGTTATGTCATGTTATTATAATTATTCTAATGATAATTTTTACAGTACATACCCATTCGTATATAAATATGAGCAGATGCCACATTTGATCCATACATAAAATCGTCAACAATGCCACCCGCTCCATATTGTTTAGGTGCGAAAGTAGGAGCAGATAGCCCGTTACCACTGTTTTGTTTTTGAGTCGCCATCTTTTCTGTAATAGTGATTCTATTTAAGCGGAAGTAGTCTGCTAATACATAAATCGTTTGCTCATGGCTATTTCTACACAAATAACATTAAATGGCAAATATATTTTTTTCACATTTTTATTTATTAATTTCATAATGTTGGCGGCCTGCTTAATTCAGTTTCGAGAAAAGTAAATGATTTTAACATTTATGAAATTGAAACAACAAAAAAATGTTAACAAAAGAATAAAATTAATTTAAAATTTGTTTGTAAACTTGATTTTCTCCTCAAATTACTGAAAAATATAAAATAAACAAATTAAACCTCCAAAAAATTTAGAATAATATCAAATTACAGTCATAACAAAAATAAAAAAAATGGGTACCATTGAACTTAAAGTGTTTTGCTCATTATGCAAGGAATACAATAAATGACATGAATATGGAATAAAATCACGAAAACACCGGTTATTGAATATTGGCATTTATTATTATTATTTTATATTTTTGTCATTTGCCTGTCTCTCATAATCACAGTGTATCTTCCAGTCTTTGACAGTAAGATAAGGAAATCTTTTGAAGGATTATTGCATAAATGCCGCTGTCTCAAAATAAATTATCCACCATGCAGAGTCTCCACCCTTCCCACGGATTTTTTTAAAAAACATTCCGCGGGGGATAAATATTTTCATTCAGATTAAAATACAGTCTCCCCCACCTTTAAAATAAAGCCTCGCCCAAAATAAATCCGCCACCCATAGCACATTCATTACAATACACAATTGTCACTCAATTACACTCACTCCGCCTTTGTTCCAGCCATTGCCCTCCCCTCACCTCACTACGCCTCGGGTCCAACCATTGAACTCATTATTACTTTTAGCTTTTTTTGCATCATGAAATATTTTATTGTTTGAGGGGGTAGCGGGGGGGGGGGGGTAAGTGTCAATAGTGTGAGTTCAAGCAGACTTAAGGAAGAGAGTCTTAATTGTTTTGCTAAATGTCCTCCCTACCCCACTCTAATTTTTATAGAAAAGGGTGGGTGGGTTGTTGGTCTCTTCATGATCATACATGTTTTGTGCGTCTCCGTGATCATACATGTTTTATGTGTTTTCGTGATCATACATGTTTTGTGTGTCTTCGTGATCATACATGTTTTGTGTGTCTTCGTGATCATACATGTTTTTTGTGTCTTCGTGATCATACATGTTTTGTGTGTCTTCGTGATCATACGTGTTTTATGTGTTTTCGTGATCATATATGTTTTGTGTGTCTTCGTGATCATACATGTTTTATGTGTTTTCGTGATCATACATTTTTTGTGTGTCTTCGTGATCATACATGTTTTAAGTGTCTTCGTGATCATACATGTTTTGTGTGTCTTCGTGATCATACATGTTTTATGTGTTTTCGTGATCATACATGTTTTGTGTGTCTTCGTGATCATACATGTTTTGTGTGTCTTCGTGATCATACATGTTTTGTGTGTATTCGTGATCATACATGTTTTGTGTGTCTTCATTATTATACAGGTTTATATGTCTTCTTGATCCATGACCTGTTAAAACGGTCCCGGACAAAAGGGTCGCGACATAACGGCCCCCGCCACTGGTCATAACGTCCCCCGCCACTGGTCATAACTGCCCCCGCCACTGGTCATAACGGCCCCAGACAAATAATTTACAACAAATTTACATTTTTTAGGCATTTTAAGATTTTTTCAACTTTTTCATCCTTTAAAAATTGGTCGAATTTTAAAATTATTTCTTTTAGCAAACATCCGTGACTTGGTACAATATCGAGTAGAGGCTGTTAATTAAATTCTTTCTTGTAATGTCGTTATTATTGCTTCTTGTGAACTAAACCTGACACTGAAATGGTGAGTAAAAATAATAATATAAGATTTGATTGTATTTTTTTTTTATTATTAGTCCATCTATTAGTCCAGGGGCGTTTTGAACGGAGCTGTTATGTCAGACGGATCCTATTTTCGGGGCCGTTTTGACCGAGGCCTTTTTTCTGATAACCTTCACGATCATATACCTTTTGTGCATCTTCATAGTCATACATTTACTGTATTGCTAACGGGGTTTGAATAAGTGTTCAGATTTAATTTTAAAAAAATCTCAGTAGGGATTATGGAAACATTAAGTTACCTTGAAATAAATTGCACTCATCTCAACGAAAATACCAAAATAGAGATTTTATTGTGTGACAAGTGACATTTAGAGAAAGGTAACCCATAAACGAAAGACATTCGGCGAATTAATAAAGTGAGCTCCCTTCTTTTTCCCTTCGTAGTCTGTCGATTTCCCCAACAATTACATGTACTTGTTCAACATCATACCGAAGTTGGAAGACAAAAATACCCCGTAATAATCAAAGTTTGACTTTAAATAATTTATATATGAAACATAACTAAGTGTATGATCAATAAATTTTCCGCGTGACAGACTAGCCTAAACATTTACATCCTACATAGAGATAATCTAAAAATTCATTAAGTTAAAAACAGTATATAAATACTATCCATAAATGACGTCACACACCTAGGGGGGGGGGTGCACAAAATTGCGAAGATGTGTGACGTGGGGGAGAGGGGAGTTTAAGAATTGTGACGTCACGTCAAAACAAGATAATTTAAATAAAAGTTCCTTATAAATATTCGTGATTTCTTATTATTTATTTTCTTACATGGTTTCACGCGTGTTACGATATTTGAGTGCAGCCTTTCAGTAAATACACACTAGAATGACATGAAAGTGATTTTAAACATAATCATTTTCAAATAGAAAATACGACTTTTAGGGGGTGGGGTGGGTCAAAGCTTTGTGACGTCATATTGGGAAGTTTTTGTGACAAAGTGTGACAAGGGGAAAGGTGGGTTAAAATCGGCTAAAATCGCGTGACGCCATTTATGGACCACCACATATTCAATCGATATAAAATTTTGAAAGATCATTTCTATCGTCGCCACGAGTCAACCTACAAAATTTCAGCTTGATAGGATACCGGAAAGTGGGTTAAAATTGATCCAAAGTTTTTGCGACAGACACACAAGCAGACGCTGGGAGTTAATATAAAGGATTTTAACATTACAAAAAAAAAATTGCCTATTTGCGTGGGTGTGAAGTTTCCATGAATGAAACGAAAGACTTGTGTTGAGTGAAAAAAAAAGAGATAATTGTTTTTTTTTTTAAAGTAAGTCTCTTACATTCTGCCCGTTGTCTCATTCCCTTAAGTTGTGTGTGTGTGTGTGGGGGGGG
>MUZC01001072.1:535094-545515 GCA_002072015.1 Radix auricularia
ACGTCTTCTGTTTGTGTAGCCCTAGATCACTACTAACGTCTTCTGTTTGTGTAGCCCTAGATCACTACTAACGTCTTCTGTTTGTGTAGCTCTAGATCACTACTAACGTCTTCTGTTTGTGTAGCTGTAGATCACTACTAACGTCTTCTGATTGTGTAGCTCTAGATCACTACTAACGTCTTCTGTTTGTGTAGCTCTAGATCATTACTGAATTCTCAAAATGAAATATTAAAATATAACAAATAATCTCTTACTTTACTCTCTGTCCTCACAAATCAGTCTTCTAGAATCTAGACAAAACCTGAAAAAAGTATAAGATATAAATTTAACAAATAAACATCAAACATTGTGCAATTTACAAAGGGTATTTTTATTTATCAAAATGTATTTTTTTCCCTCGCTCCCCAGGAATAAATTTTTTTAAAAGTCTATTTTGTTATCCAAAAATCACTTTCAACACATTTTTTTCATTTATATAATAGCAACAACAACATGGATTATAATAATAATAATAATAATAATAATAATAATAAAAATAATAATAATAATAATAATAATAATAATAATAATAAAGTTAACGATAATAAATCGGAAGCTTGTATAGGTCGATGACCTTTCATGCATCTTGACACACTGAGATTGACATACAAAAATAACTTGACACACTGAGATTGACATACAAAAATAACTTAACACACTGAGATTGACATACAAAATAACTTGACACACTGAGATTGACATAAAAAATAACTTGACACACTGAGATTGACATACAAAAATAACTTAACACACTGAGATTAACATACAAAAATAAGTTGACACAATCAGATTGACATACAAAAATAACTTGACACACTGAGATTGACATACAAAAATAAGTTGACACAATCAGATTGACATACAAAAATAACTTAACACACTGAGATTGACATACAAAAATAAGTTGACACAATCAGATTGACATACAAAAATAACTTGGCACACACACACACACATACACAAATAGATTTATCTCCCATATTTGTCAGTTAGGACGGTGCCATTGACAAAAAATGTTTGAGAGCCCCAATAATTGGTAATCTGCCAATGCACACAGGGGGGGAGTGTGTGTTGTTTTATTCCCTCTTAATCAATACCTAGTGATTTTGTCACTTTTAATATCTTACTTCTTGCACCCCCATGCCCCCTTTTCTTTCCTCTTCTCAGTTCATAATTTCTTCTTTTTTTTTTCTCTTTGTCTAACTTGTAATAAAAGAATTCTTTCAAAATTTGAATAAAAAGACCAGCTTTTATAGCTTCATTTCCTCTACACTACATCTAGGCCTTTATTTCCTTATTGTACTTCATCTAGGCTTACATTTCCTCTACTCTACATCTAGTCCTACATTTCCTCTGCACTACCTCTAGTTCTGCATTTCTTCTACTCTACATCTAGGCCTACATTTCCTATACATCTAGGCCTACATTTCCTCTACTCTATGTATAGGCCTTCATTTCTTCATTGGGTTTACGAGAGAGAAAGCCCTAATCCACCAGACAATAATCCTCTTTGAGCCGTGAATAAAAAAGTTACAGGTTTGATCTGTCATTAATCGCACTGATCAGACTTCTAATGCTTTGTGTGTGTTTCTTTTGGGTTTGGTTTGGGGTGGGGGTGGTGGGGGTTGGTTGTGTGGAGCTGAGGCTGTACCGCCATTAAGTAGGACTTCTTGGAAATGAGATACTTCTTCCTGGAAGGGGATTAAATCACACACGGTGAATTGTGTACTTATGTTTCATCACATGGCCACAGAAATGTGAAGGGAAACTTCATTGTTACCCGCTGTACAACGCTTGTTATATTTCTAGCACGTGTTTCAGGACCCGCGGGAGCTGGAGGCACCGGAATGAATTCATTTATAAGATTTAGTGAACAGAGAATTCGTTTATGCCATAAGTCACGTGATGGGATTGACTTTTAGAATAATATTTTTTGATGCTGGTTGTCTATTTAAAACATGCCAGATATTGTTTATTTTAGGTTCCTCGTTATTCGTCATTGAAATTAATGACCCAGACCAAGGGTTTAAATGTTCTGACTTCTTTTTTTAAGATCATCATGATCGCTGTGTTTCGGACTGTGTTAAAGAGGACAGTTTACTAGTCGAAAGAGTTACTCAGCGAATGTCTGATGAACTGGAAAGTTTAATTAAGAAGTCGAGAAACACCAAAGTGTCACGTTGTAAGTCGCCAAATGTTCTATTTATACGTCTTCACATGTAATGCTCATTGAATATTTACTTTAGCTTTACATTATTTATATACTAAAGAAATCTTTCATTAATTTTCCTTAAATGCGTGCTGGCTGAGCACAACTGCAGCTTTCAGGCTACATACGTTATGTTCAAATCTTGATAATACATAGACTACATCTATGGGAGATTGAAACTATACGCCAATTATCTTAAGGAACACATTGAAACTATACGCCAATTATCTTAATGAACACATTAAAACTATACGCCAATTATCTTAATGAACACATTAAAACTATACGCCAATTATCTTAATGAACATATTCAAACTATACGCCAATTATCTTAATGAACACATTGAAATTAAACACCAATTATCTTATTGAACACATTGAAACTAGACGCCAATTATCTTAAGGAGTGAAGACATCAAAACATTTGTAGAATAAACACGTTTAAGCTTTACGCTGTACTCTTAATTTTTGCATTGATGACTTGTTGAAACAGCTGCAGAGCACAATAACAGATTTACATTGTACTCTTCTAGTTGGCTGGTATCAATGACACACAATAACAGATTTACATTGTACTCTTCTAGTTGGCTGGTATCAATGACACACAAAAGCAGACCTAAACCCAACGACAGGAGTCCACAGAGTACGCCAATCTGCCGGACATCGTTGGGGATAGTTGACCACCCGACGGTCACACGGGGCCTGGACTTTCCGGTATGTTGAGTCAATTCTGTGATTAAATGTGCTAAGGGGCGTAACCCTGTACACGAGGCTAAACTGGAGACTTTTTGTTTTTTTTATTTAAAAAATAAATAAATAAATTTTTTAAAAAATCGCATCAAAAATATTTTTTTTTAAAATATCAACAATCCAAAATATATAATTAAAGTAAAATAAATCAAACTATAGAACAAATCTAACATTTCTGTTAATGTTTCCTTCACGGTGTGCCGGCCGATGAGGGTCTGTGTGCCGACTCTGGCACGCGTGCCAAAGGGTCGGCCTTTCTGGTTTAGGCCAGGGTCTGCAAAATTCACTGCCGGAGGGCCGCATTAACTGTCAAACAGCTGTTTAGGGGCCGACCTCACAGTTTTGTTGTAAACTACAGATAAAAATAGTAACTTTTTTGGGGGTATTTATAGGTCTTCAGGGGCCGGATGAGAGGGCCTCGCGGGCCGCATATGACCCGCGGGCCGTAGTTTGGAGACCCCTGGTTTAGGCAATGGGCAACTCACAGCTGTATCTTATAATCCTTTGTTTTACCAGTGGACCACTCCCAGCTGTATCTAATAAACATTTGTTTAGACAATTGACCACTCCCAGCTGTATCTAATAAACGCGTGCCATAGGTTCGCCATCACTTGACCACTTGACCACTCACAGCTCTCTCTAATAAACTTTAACATCTGACCGTAATCAACCAGCTATTTATATTTTCCCGACATGGTCAGACGAGAAATAGATTTGTTGTCAGTCAATGCTTCTGTTATATCTTATCTTATATAATACAGACGACTCTTCTATACAGACGATTGTTGCGTCTTACTCTTATCCATGGTTTATGTCAAGTCTTTCACTATATTTTTTCCCCATTATTATTAAAGTTTGTTTTCCCGGTTTGTTGAGGCTCTGGCAAATCATTTCACGCCCAAATTCTTTTCTGTATAGGTTGGATGGGACGGGTTAAAAACACCTGTAGGACCGGACCTGACCCACAGGCCATAGATCAAGGTTCTCTTGCCTTACCATTATGCGGTAAAAGATTTTCAACAATTTCACACAAATATCACTTAAAACAAGTCGCACCAAATGAACTGCCCTTCTTCTAAATATTTAATCAAATAAAACGAAACAATTTCCTGCCTGAAGCGGAAGTTACAAAAGGTTTTCCAAGGAATCAGTTCGGCATAGTTCGGTCAATCGCAGCTATACACTTAAGGTTTACCCTAGTTCAGGCAATCGCAAAGTTATACACTGGAGATTTACCCTCTAGAGTCCAATAAGAGCGGAAATGAGAAGTTCATATGGGTCAAGTTAGCAGTGTTTTAAAAAATAATTTAAAAAAAAAACAAAAAACAAAAAAACGATTTATAGATTTATGTTTGTTAACTTTGTTTACGCATGTAGTCAACGGACATTTAAAAAAAAAAATCATTTTGTTCTTGCGTAGTAATTCGTGTCCTGCTCTTTCGTTCAACGAAACTCAGCCGTTCTCATCTGGTGAATGTCTGGCCTTGGGAAGGGAACTCGTTGTTCAACCACAAACTACAACAACAACAACAAAAATCTTTGAGTTTTCAATAAAATGTTCTTCTGATTTGAGAACTTGGTATTGGAAATTCAACTTTTTGATTGATTAAATAGACATTTAATAACTGTTAGTCAGTACATCTTTGGAACATATAACTTATAGAAATGTCATTAGTTTTAAATATTTTTTTAAAAATAGTGTTTGTATAATGGACATAAACAAACGTAGGAAATAAATTATTATTAATGAAATTACTTTACTTTACCCAAAGGAAATTATGCAGAAAAGGAAAATGCGCATTTTTTATATTTCCAAAGCAATCGAATTTAATGTGGATCAAATGTTTTATATTTAATTATAGCATACAATTTCTGAGTTACAATTTTTATTTTTAAAGCTATTTCCCCTTGGGAATTGCGTTTATTTATACATTTGAGCTATCTGTGCACATGCGAGCTTTCACATGCAACTACTCCTGAACCATACCAGATAGAGGGTTCGGGTCTTATGCAAATATGTTTAGGAGGTCCCAAGGGTTTGCAACTGCTCCAAAAATACCGAAAAGGTTTATGGATTTCCTGGCAAATGTGAACCCCAACCCCCCTCCCCCCAAGAAAAAAAATTAAAATTAAATTTTAAAAAATCAGTATTTTGTCAATTTCTCGCAAATCATAAAATCTATCGGGTTGAAACAAACGTCAAACAATAGCTAATAATATTAAGAACAGTATTGGAGATGGGATTTTTAAAAAAAAATTCTCTTTTCATTCGACACCGTTATTTCGGCAGCAGTTTTTAGATAGCAATTGTTTTGTTTTGTTTCGAAATTATTGATTTGAAATGACTTTTAATGTAATCTAGAATGATAGTTAATGGGGTTTTCCCGCTTTGTGAATGCTAATGTTAGATTGTAGCGTGGTGCGCATTATATTGTTGTTGTGATGTAGCGTGAGGAGATATGACGTCATATTGTGTTTAGTTTCAGAATTACTAAGGGGAATGTCTTTTAATGTAGTCTAATCTAGAATGATTTTCCTTTTAATAAAAAAATTTTTTTGGAAATTACGGCTAAATAATCATTCAAGTTTTTATTGCTTGTTTTTGTTTATTACTATTATTATTTTTTGCGATGTACATTTTGCTCTCGATTATCTTCAACGTTCTAGTAGTCAAGCCTTGAAAAAATCTTAAAACATTAAAAATTGTTTATTAAATTTTTAAAGCTATTCAATCAGTGGCGTAGCTAGGACTTTGTATTTGTTTGAGGGCCCAGGGGGCTTAACCTCTTTCGGGACCCCACGTCCATGGCGGTAGAATAGTATTTAATGTAAAAATCAATTTCAGACACTAAATTGCAAGCCCCCCCCTCAAGTGGGTGCCCACGGGGACTTTCGAATTTTGTCCCCCTCCCCCCATAGCTACACCACTGCATTCAATCTTCAAATAAGTTATAAAAGTACAATTATCAACATTAAAAAAAAAAAAACACCTATAGAATCGTGAGTAATCTTAACTCCACAATAGCAAATTGTTTAAACAAAGAATGTCTTAGCTCCACTTAACACCACAATAACAAACTATTTAAACTAAAAATGTTTGAGCTCCACTTCCCTACCCTTCCCTCTCAACACGGCCACGGTGAGACTTGTTACATCTAAGTGTTATGAAATGTTGACTTAAACAACTCAAACAGACAGATTTCTAGATCGCGCAACCTAGCCCGTCCAAGTCCGATCCGCCGCCACTTCGGTGGCATGTTGTGCGTCCTCTCCAACAGCCGTCTCGACCGGCCATAAATGTGCATCACATAAAAAATACTTTTCATTATAGTTATAATAAATAAATAACCCGTAAAAACAACGTTTTTGACCATAAATCACGACGCGTACAACTCATTTCTGGCTATCTTTTTTTTTTTTTTACTTCTTTAATATTTGTTTATAAACTTATTAATATTAATTTAATTTGATTTGTAAAAATTCGCTTCAACACTGATATCAGGATACTATCCGGATCATCGTTAAGTATTGCCAAATCCAGATAGTGGCAAAATCTCGATATCTGGTCCGGATATCCGGCATGCCAGAATTTCAGCGGTCCGGTAGTTTATTACGACAACAGGAATAGCATTTAATTATATATGTTATTATAATTATTTCAAATATTAGAAATATTTGATTCGGGCCATCGCTTTCCACGTAAAATTCACACAATAATTACAGAATAATAATTCGAATTTTTAATTAATAACGAAATATGTATTACACGAGTTTTTAACAAAATTCACAAATTCATTTAGATCTATACGTTTAAAAAAAACTAGCATCGTGTGACAATTGTGATGAAATATTTTTACATATTCATCAAATAAAGAAAGTACCCGTAAAAAAGCCGCGCTTCAATATAATACGCGTACACAAAAAAGTGCAAACCGTTGTTTGACAATATTTTTTTTTTGAAAGCACACCGCTTAAAAAGAAGTCTTTGGAAAAAAAAAACACTGCGCAAAAAATTACTTATTCATTATGAGATTATTATTTTTTTTCTGATTGGCTGTGGGAGTCTTTTGGAGTTTTAGGGACCAATCGCTATCGACCGCATAGAAAATTGCATTTTATTATAAAGGATATTCTAACGCTCTGTTTACAGATAACGTATACTTAGGGCTTCAAATGTTTACTGGGGGGGGGGAGGTACATTTACATAGGATAGAAATCCTTTCACAAAGATCATGCTGGTTAATGCCTATGTTTTTAGCACACATTCAAAGGCACAGCTTCACTCGAAATTTAATCCTGCAGCCCTTCTTACCTGGACACATAACTTATTTCATCGTGGACATTTAGTGGACCTGAATTTAACTGACTGACTCGAAAATTGCCTTATTAATATTCATATCTAGAAAATCGCGTTCAAACTTTAACAAATATACCAATCTCTGGCCCATCAGGACTCTATATGAAGGAAATAAGAACAAGCAAAAGACGAAAGCAAATAAGCACGACGAATGTCCATCGCTATCGTCGACCAACCACAGTTTATCGTTGGCAAGCGAGAAAGGTACAGGCCGTGGGGAAGGGGGGGCAGGTAGCAAAAATCGCACAGCGATTGACTTACGACCAACAAGACATCCGCGGTACCCCCAGTGTTCACTCGGATGTTCTCATTTCTTTTTTTTGTTGTTGTTTTTAGCGCATTTTCGAGATGTCGAAATCGCTATTGCCCCCGTTTTGTCCGTCTGTCTGTCATCACCATGATCACAGGATCCATAAGTCCTAGACCCATGATGTATATATGTTTTTTGTATGTCCTGACCTGCCATTGGTGCATCAACACTCAGTTACTCGATCCGTTAAAAAACCCCGTTAAAACTACCAAAAAACTTTGCGAATCGAGAGTTAACACTGGCACAGGGAACGGCCGCCATTGCCGGAAGTCGAATAGAGCATTTTTCAAGCATTCAAGAGTGGTGCGAAGGCGTGCAAAAGAATTAGTTGTTTTTTTTAGTTGACGTCATTAGAATATGTGTAAAGGTTTAGAGACTTTTACGTCATCATTTGTGGTGACTTGTAGTTAGATTAAAGAGAAAATAAAAAATTATAAAATGTAAAGAAATGACTTTTAAATAAATTTTTTTCAGGTATATTCATTACACAAGAAAATTCATAAATATATGTCTAAAATCTAAACACAATTAGTGATAACTACATAATGCTGATATCTAACATAAGTACTGATACACAATACGAAAATGCGCTAACACGTCCTGAGTCCAAAAAGGGACCAGGCTTAACATGATTTTTTGTTTTTTTCCCCGTTCTTTCTTTCTGAACCTTTCTTCACACTATCTATGAGCAAGTCTGCAACTTATGCTACGCCGCCGGTCTTATCTAATCCAAATAAATTCTCGTGCCATTAGTTCGGACTTTATTCTCTTACTCTCTAACAACTAATTTTGCCAATAGATTTAATTCATTCCGACAAACCATCAAACATACCCCTACATACACAACATACCCCCTTATTACCACCAACATACGCCAACATACCCCCAACATACCCCTTTCCAACATCCCAAGTTATTAGCAAGGCCCATACAAAATTTTTACTCCATTAAAAATTAAAAAAAAACTGAGCCTGACCTTCGCACTGCTACAAATAAACCCACCCGTAATTTATTCCCACAACTGAGGGTCAATTAACAGCTGTGGACTCATCAAGCACGCATGCGTGATCTCTTCCGCGTGCGTGGCTGGACGAGGAAATGGCCTGACTAAACCAATCATCAAATTGGTGTCTTCGGTTACCAGTTACCGTGTTGTTATAGGCCGGGAGGGGCATTTAACTCACAGTCAAGTTACCTCACTGTCATGTTACCTCACTGTCATGTTACCGCACTATCATGGTGCCTCACTGTCATGGTGCCTCACCGTCATGTTACCTCACTGTCATGTTACCTCACTATCACGTCAATTTACTGTCATGGTGCCTCACTGTCATGTTACCTCACTGTCATGTTACCTCACTGACATGTTACCTTACTGTCATGGTGCCTCACTGTCATGTTACCTCACTGCCATGTTACCTCCCTGTCAAGTTACCTCACTTTCATATTACCTCACTGTCATACTACCTCACTGTAAAGTTACCTCACTGTCATATTACCTCACTGTCATATTACCTCACTGTCAAGTTACCTCACTGTCATGTTACCTCACTGTCATGTTACCTCACTGTAATATTACCTCATAGTAACGTAAACTCACAGTCAAGTTACCTCACTGTCATATTACCTCACTGTCGTTTTACCTTAGTGTCATGTTACCTCACTGTCATATTACCTCACTGTCATATTACCATACTGTCATGTTACATCACTGTCATATTACCTCACTGTCAAGTTACCTCACTGTCATATTACCTCACTGTCATATTACCTCACTGTCATATTACCTCACTGCCATGTTACCTCACTGTCATATTACCTCACTGTCATGTTACATCACTGTCATATTACCTTACTGTCATATTAACCTCACTGTCATGTTACCCCGCTCTCATATTATCTCACTGTCATATTACCTCACTGGCATATAACCTCACTGTCATGTTACCTCACTCTCATATTACCTCACTGTCATATCACCTCACTGTCATGTTATTTCACTGTCATGTTACCTCACTGTCAAAATTACCTCACTGTCATATTACCTCACTGTCATGTTACCACACTGTCATGTTACCTCACAGTCAAGTTACCTCACAGTCAAGTTACCTTACTGTCATATTACCTCACAGTCAAGTTACCTAACAGTCAAGTTACCTCACTGTCAAGTTACCTCACATTCATGTTACGTCACTTACTTGTCGCCTCATTGTCATGTTACCTCATTGTCATGTTACCTCACTGTCATGTTACCTAAATGTCATGTTACCTAACTGTCATATTACCTCACTTTCAGATTACCTCACTGTCAAGTTACCTCTCTGTCATGTTACCTCACTGCCATATTACCTCACTGCCATGTTACCTTGCTGTCATGTTACCTCACATTCATGTTACGTCACTTTCATCTTGCCTCATTGTCATGTTACCTCACTGTCATATTACCTCACTGTCATATTACCTCACTGTCATGTTACATCAGTCAAGTTACCTCACTGTCAAATTACCTCATAATCATGTTACCTCACAATCATGTTACCTCGCTGTCATGTTACCTCACTGTCATATTACCTCACTGCCAATTTACCTCACTGTCATGTTACCTCACTGCCATGTTACCTTTCTGTCATGTTTCCTTACTGTCATGTTACCTCACATTCATGTTACCTCACTGTCATATTACCTCACTTTCAGATTACCTCACTGTCAAGTTACCTCTCTGTCATGTTACCTCACTGTCATGTTACCTCATTGTC
>MUZC01001072.1:548367-576034 GCA_002072015.1 Radix auricularia
TACCTCACTGTCATGTTACCTCATTGTCATGTTACCTCACTGTCAAGTTACCTCATTGTCATGTTACATCACTGTCAAGTTACCTCATTGTCATGTTACATCACTGTCATGTTACCTCATTGTCATGTTACCTCATTGTTATGTTACCTCATTGTTATGTTACCTCACTGTCATGTTAGCTCAATGTCATGTTATTTCACTGTCATTTTACCTCACTGTCATGTTATTTCACTGTCATTTTACCTTACTTTCGTGTTACCTCACTGCCATGTTACCTTACTGTCATGTTACCTCACTGTCATATTAACTCACTGTCATATTACCTCACTGTCATGTTACCTCACTGTCATGTTACCTCATTGTCATGTTACCTTACTGTCATGTTACCTCACTGTCATGTTACCTCAATGTCATGTTGCCTTATTGTTATGTTACCTCATTGTTATGTTACTTCACTGTCATGTTATTTCACTGTCATTTTACCTCAGTGTCATGTTATTTCACTGTTATTTTACCTCAGTGTCATGATACCTCACTGCCATATTACCTCACTGTCTTGTTACCTCACTGTCATGTTACCTCACTGTCTTGTTACCTCACTGTCATATTACCTCACTGTCATATTACATCACTGTCATATTACCTCAATGTCATGTTATCTCATTTTTATGTTACCTCATTGTTATGTTACCTCACTGTCATGTTACCTCAATGTCATGTTGCCTTATTGTTATGTTACCTCATTGTTATGTTACCTCACTGTCATGTTATTTCACTGTCATTTTACCTCAGTGTCATGTTATTTCACTGTTATTTTACCTCAGTGTCATGATACCTCACTGTCATGTTATTTCACTGTTATTTTACTTCAGTGTCATGTTACCTCACTGCCATATTACCTCACTGTCATGTTATTTCACTGTCATTTTACCTCAGTGTCATGTTAACTTACTGCCATATTACCTCACTGTCGTGTTACCTCATTGTCATGTTACCTTACTGTCATGTTACCTCACTGTCATGTTACCTCACTGTCATGTTACCTCAATGTCATGTTACCTCAATGTCATGTTACCTCACTGTCATGTTACTTCACTGTCATGTTACGTCACTGTCTTGTTACTTCACTGTCACGTTATCTCACTGTCATTTTACCTCACTGCCAATAACCTCACATTTGTGTTACGTCACTTTCATTTTGCCTCATTGTCATGATGCCTCACTGTCATGTTATTTCAATGTCATTTTACCTCACTGTCATGTTACCTCACTGTAATGTTACCTCACTGTCATGTTACCTCACTGTCATGTTACCTCAATGTCATGTTACCTCAATGTCATATTACCTCAATGTCATGTTACCTCAATGTCATGTTACCTCAATGTCATGTTACCTCACTGTCATGTTACCTCATTGTCATGTTACCTCACTGTCAAGTTACCTCGCTGTCATGTTACCACACTGTCATGTTGCCTCACAGTCAAGTTACCTCACATTCAAGTTACCTTTCTGTCATGTTACCTTACTGTAATGTTACCTCATTGTCATGTTACCTCACTGTCACGTTACCTCATTGTCATGTTACCTCATTGTTATGTTACCTCATTGTTATGTTACCTCACTGTCATGTTAGCTCAATGTCATGTTATCTCATTGTTATGTTACCTCATTGTTATGTTACCTAATTGTCATGTTACCTCAATGTCATGTTACCTCATTGTTATGTTACCTCACTGTCATATTACCTCACTGTCATGTTACCTCACTGTGATGTTACCTCACTGTCAAGTTACCTCACTGTCATGTTACCTTAGTGTCATGTTACCTCACTGTCATATTACCACACTGTCATGTTACATCACTATCATATTACCTCACAGTCAAGTTACCTCACTGTCATATTACCTCACTGTCATATTACCTCACTGTCATGTTACCCCGCTCTTATATTACCTCACTGTCATATTACCTCACTGGCATATAACCTCACTGTCATGTTACCTCTTTGTCAAGTTACCTCACTGTCATGTTTCCTCACTTTCATGTTTCCTCACTGTCTTGTTACCTCACTGTCATGTTACCTCACTTTCAAGTTACCTCACTGTCATATTACCTCACTGACAAGTTACCTCACAGTCAAGTTACCTCACTGTCATGTTACAACACTGTCATGTTACCTCACAGTAAAGTTACCTAACAGTCAAGTTACCTCACTGTCAAGCTACCTCACATTCATGTTACGTCACTTACTTGTCGCCTCATTGTCATGTTACCTCATTGTCATGTTACCTCACTGTCATGTTACCTCACTTTCAGATTACCTCACTGTCAAGTTACCTCTCTGTCATGTTACCTCACTGCCATGTTACCTCACTGCCATGTTACCTTACTGTCATGTTTCCTCACATTCATGTTACGTCACTTTCATGTTGCCTCATTGTCATGTTAACTATCTGTCATGTTACCTCACTGTCATGTTATTTCACTGTCATGTTATTTCACTGTCATGTTACCTCACAATCATGTTACCTCGCTGTCATGTTACCTCACTGTCCTATTACCTAACTGTCATGTTACCTCACTGCCATGTTACCTTTCTGTCATGTTACCTTACTGTCATGTTACCTCACATTCATGTTACCTCACTGTAATATTACCTCACTTTCAGATTACCTCACTGTCAAGTTACCTCTCTGTCTTGTTACCTCACTGCCATGTTACCTCACTGCCATGTTACCTTACTGTCATGTTACCTCACATTCATGTTACGTCACTTTCATGTTGCCTCATTGTCATGTTAACTATCTGTCATGTTACCTCACTGTCATATTACCTCACTGTCATGTTATTTCACTGCCATGTTACCTCACTGTCATGTTACCTCACTGTCACATTACCTCGCTGTCATATTACCTCACTGTCATGTTACCTCAGTCAAGTTACCTCACTGTCAAGATACCTCATAATCATGTTACCTCACAATCATGTTACCTCGCTGTCATGTTACCTCACTGTCATATTACCTCACTGTCAATTTACCTCACTGTCATGTTACCTCACTGCCATGTTACCTTTCTGTCATGTTACCTTACTGTCATGTTACCTCACATTCATGTTACCTCCCTGCCATTTACCTCACTGTCATAATACCTCACTTTCAAGTTACCTCACTGTCATGTTAATTTACCTGTTATATTACCTCACTGCCATGATACCTTTCTGTCATTTCACGTCACTGTCATGTTATTTCACTGTTATGTTACCTTATTGTCATGTTACCTCACTGTCATGTTACCTCATTGTTCTTTTACCTCAAGGTCATGTTACCTTATTGTCATGTTACCTCACTGTCATGTTAACTCACTGTCATATTTCCTCACTGTCATATTACCTCACTGTCGTCTCACCTCACTGTCATTTTACCTCACTGCCATGGTACCTCAATGTCATGTTATCTTACTGTCATGTTACCTCATTGTCATGTTATCTCACTGTCACGTTACCTCATTCTCATGTTACCCCACTGTCATGTTATCTCATTGTCATGTTACCTCACTGTCATGTTACCTCATTGTCATGTTACCTCACTGTCATGTTTCCTCAGTGTCATGTTACCTCACTGTCATGTTTTCTCAGTGTCATGTTACCTCAATGTCATATTACCTCATTGTTATGTTACCTCATTGTTATGTTACCTCACTGTCATTTTACCTCAATGTCATGTTACCTCATTGTTATGTTACCTCATTGTTATGTTACCTCACTGTCATGTTACCTCATTGTTATGTAACCTCACTGTCATGTTACCTCAATGTTATGTTGCCTTATTGTTATGTTACCTCATTGTTATGTTACCTCACTGTCATGTTATTTCACTGTCATTTTACCTCATTGTCATGTTATTTCTCTGTTATTTTACCTCAGTGTCATGATACCTCACTGCCATATTACCTCACTGTCATGTTATTTAACTGTTATTTTACTTCAGTGTCATGTTACCTCACTGCCATATTACCTCACTGTCATGTTATTTCACTGTCATTTTACCTCACTGTCATGTTATTTCACTGTCATTTTACCTCAGTGTCATGTTACCTCACTGCCATATTACCTCACTGTCATGTTATTTCACTGTCATATTACTTCACTGTCAAGTTACTTCTTTGTCATGTTACCTCACTGCTATGTTACCTCACTGTCATATTACCTCACAGTCATATTACCTCAATGTCATGTTACCTCATTTTTATGTTACCTCATTGTTATGTTACCTCACTGTCATGTTACATCAATGTCATGTTACCTCATTGTTATGTTATTTCACTGTCATGTTACCTCACTGTCATGTTACCTCACTGTCATGTTAACTCACTGTCATGTTAACTCAATGTCATGTTACCTCACTGTCATGCTACATCACTGTCATGTTACCTCACAGTCATGTTACCTCACTGTCATGTTACTTCACTGTCTTGTTACTTCACTGTCACGTTATCTCACTGTCATTTTACCTCACTGCCATGTAACCTCACATTTATGTTACGTCACTTTCATTTTGCCTCATTGTCATGATGCCTCACTGTCATGTTATTTCAATGTCATTTTACCTCACTGTCATGTTACCTCACTGTCATGTTAACTCACTGTTATGCTGATTCACTGTCATGTTATTATACTGCCATGTTACCTTACTTTCGTGTTACCTCAATGTCATGTTACCTCATTGTCATGTTAGCTCACTGTCATGTTACCTCACTGTCATGTTTTCTCACTGTCATGTTACCTCATCGTCATGTTACCTCAATGTCATGCTACCTCACTGTCATGTTACCTCATTGTCATGTTACCTCACTGTCATGTTACCTCAATGTCATGTTACCTCACTGTCATGTTACCTTAATGTCATGTTACCTCAATGTCATGTTACCTCAATGTCATGTTACCTCAATGTCATGTTACCTCAATGTCATGTTACCTCAATGCCATGTTACCTCAATGTCATGTTACCACACTGTCATGTTACCTCACAGTCAAGTTACCTCACAGTCAAGTTACCTTACTGTTATATTACCTCACAGTCAAGTTACCTAACAGTCAAGTTACCTCACTGTCAAGTTACCTCACATTCATGCTACGTCACTTACTTGTCGCCTCATTGTCATGTTACCTCATTGTCATGTTACCTCACTGTCATGTTACCTCACTGTTATGTTACCTCACTGTCATGTTACCTCACTGTCATGTTACCTAAATGTCATGTTACCTCACTGTCATATTACCTCACTTTCAGATTACCTGACTGTCAATTTACCTCTCTGTCATGTTACCTCACTGCCATGTTACCTCACTGCCATGTTACCTTACTGTCATGTTACCTCACATTCATGTAACGTCACTTTCATGTTGCCTCATTGTCATGTTAACTATCTGTCATGTTACCTCACTGTCATGTTATTTCACTGTCATGTTATTTCACTGTCATGTTACTTCACTGTCATATTACCTCACTGTCATGTTATTTAACTGCCATGTTACCTCACTGTCATGTTACCTCACAGTCATATTACCTCACTGTCATATTACATCACTGTCATGTTACCTCAGTCAAGTTACCTCACTGTCAAGTTACCTCATAATCATGTTACCTCACAATCATGTTACCTCGCTGTCATGTTACCCCACTGTCATATTACCTCACTGTCAATTTACCTCACTGTCATGTTACCTCACTGCCATGTTACCTTTCTGTCATGTTACCTTACTGTCATGTTACCTCACATTCATGTTACCTCACTGTCATATAACTTCACTTTCAGATTACCTCACTGTCAAGTTAACTCTCTGTCATGTTACCTCACTGCCATGTTACCTCACTGCCATGTTACCTTACTGTCATGTTACCTCACATTCATGTTACGTCACTTTCATGTTGCCTCATTGTCATGTTAACAATCTGTCATGTTACCTCACTGTCATGTTATTTCACTGTCATGTTATTTCACTGTCATGTTACCTCACTGTCATATTACCTCACTGTCATGTTATTTCACTGCCATGTTATCTCACTGTCATGTTACCTCACTGTCATATTACCTCACTGTCATATTACCTCACTGTCATGTTACCTCAGTCAAGTTACCTCACTGTCAAGTTACCTCATAATCATGTTACCTCACAATCATGTTACCTCGCTGTCATGTTACCTCACTGTCATATTACCTCACTGTCAATTTACCTCACTGTCATGTTACCTCACTGCCATGCTACCTTTCTGTCATGTTACCTTACTGTCATGTTACCTCACATTCATGTTACCTCCCTGCCATTTTACCTCACTGTCATAATACCTCACTGTCAAGTTAACTCACTGTCATGTTAATTTACCTGTTATATTACCTCACTGCCATGATACCTTTCTGTCATTTCACCTCACTGTCATGTTATTTCACTGTCATGTTACCTTATTGTCATGTTACCTCACTGTCATGTTACCTCATTGTCCTATTACCTCACGGTCATGTTACCTTATTGTCGTGTTACCTCACTGTCATGTTTCCTCACTGTCATATTACCTCACTGTCATATTAACCCACTGTCGTCTTACCTCACTGTCATTTTACCTCACTGCCATGGTACCTCAATGTCATGTTATCTTACTATCATGTTACCTCATTGTCATGTTATCTCACTGTCACGTTACCTCATTGTCATGTTACCTCACTGTAATGTTACCTATTTGTCATGTTACCTCACTGTCTTGTTACCTCATTGTCATGTTACCTCACTGTCATGTTTCCTCAGTGTCATGTTACCTCACTGTCATGTTTTCTCAGTGTCATGTTACCTCAATGTCATATTACCTCATTGTTATGTTACCTCATTGTTATGTTACCTCACTGTCATGTTACCTCAATGTCATTTTACCTCATTGTTATGTTACCTCATTGTTATTTTACCTCACTGTCATGTTACCTCAATGTTATGTTACCTCATTGTTATGTTACCTCACTGTCATGTTACCTCAATGTCATGTTGCCTCATTGTTATGTTACCTCATTGTTATGTTACCTCACTGTCATGTTATTTCACTGTCATTTTACCTCAGTGTCATGTTATTTCACTGTCATTTTACCTCAGTGTCATGTTACCTCACTGCCATATTACCTCACTGTCATGTTATTTCACTGTCATTTTACCTCAGTGTCATGTTATCTCACTGCCATTTTACCTCACTGTCATGTTATTTCACTGTCATTTTACCTCACTGTCATGTTATTTCACTGTCATTTTACCTAAGTGTCATGTTTACTCACTGCCATATTACCTCACTGTCATGTTATTTCACTGTCATATTACCTAACTGTCAAGTTACTTCTTTGTCATGTTACCTCACTGCTATGTTACCTCACTGTCTATTTACCTCACTGTCATATTACCTCACTGTCATATTACCTCAATGTCATGTTACCTCATTTTTATGTTACCTCATTGTTATGTTACCTCACTGTCATGTTACCTCAATGTTATGTTACCTCATTGTTATGTTATTTCAATGTCATGTTACCTCACTGTCATGTTACCTCACTGTCATGTTACCTCACTGTCGTGTTATTTTACTGTCATATTACCTCACTGTCAGTTACCTTACTGTCATGTTACCTCACTGTCATGTTACCTCACTGTCATGTTACCTCAATGTCATGTTACCTCAATGTCATGTTACCTCACTGTCATGTTACTTCACTGTCATGTTACGTCACTGTCTTGTTACTTCACTGTCACGTTATCTCACTGTCACTTTACCTCACTGCCATGTAACCTCACATTTATGTTACGTCACTTTCATTTTGCCTCATTGTCATGATGCCTCACTGTCATGTTATTTCAATGTCATTTTACCTCACTGTCATGTTACCTCACTGTCATGTTACCTCACTGCCATGCTACCTCACTGTCATGTTATTACACTGCCATGTTACCTTACTTTCGTGTTAACTCACTGCCATGTTACCTTACTGTCATGTTACCTCACTGCCATGTTACCTCACTGTCATATTAACTCACTGTCATATTACCTCACTGTCATGTTACCTCACTGTCATGTTACCTCATTGTCATGTTACCTTACTGTTATGTTACCTGAATGTCATGTTACCTCATTGTCATGTTAGCTCACTGTCATGTTACCTCACTGTCATGTTATCTCACTGTCATGTTACCTCATTGTCATGTTACCTCAATGTCATGCTACCTCACTGTCATGTTAACTCATTGTCATGTTACCTAACTGTCATGTTACCTCACTGTCATGTTACCTCACTGTCATGTTACCTCAATGTCATGTTACCTCAATGTCATGTTACCTCAATGTCATGTTAGCTCAATGTCTTGTTACCTCAATGTCATGTTACCTCAATGCCATGTTACCTCAATGTCATGTTACATCACTGTCATGTTACCTCATTGTCATGTTACCTCACTGTCATATACCTCATTGTCATTTTACCTCACTGTCATGTTACCTCACTGTCATGTTACCTCACTGTCATGTTACCTCACAGTTATGTTACCTCACTGTCACGTTACCTCACTGTCATATTACCTCACTTTCATATTACCTCACTTTCATATTACCTCACTGTCATGTTACCTCACTGTCATATTACCTCACTGTCATGTTACCTCACTGTCATTTTACCACGTCGTTATTGGGCATGACATTAAGTCACTCTCATTTTTGTGTGTGCTGAACTAAATGAAATAGTTACTAAACTAAATTAAATAGTTACTAAACTTATTAAATAGTTACTAAACTAAATTAAATAGTTACTAAACTTCTTAAATAGTTACTAAATTAAATTAAATAGTTACTAAACTTATAAAATAGTTACTAAACTAAATTAAATAGTTACTAAACTAAATTAAATAGTTACTAAACTGAATTAAATAAAACTAAACTTATTAATTAGTTACGAAACGAAATTAATTAGTTACTGAACTTATTAAATAGTTACTTAACTAAATTAAATAGTTACTAAACTTACTAAATAGTTACAAAACTAAATTAAATAGTTACTAGCTAAATTAAATAGTCTCTAAACTTATTAAATAGCTACTAAACTAAATTAAAAAGTTACTTAACCAAATTAAATAGCTACTAAACTAAATTAAATAGTTACTAAATTAAATTAAATAGTTACTAAACTAAATTAAATAGCTACAACTAAAATAAATAGTTACTAAACTAAAATAGTTACTAAACAAAATTAAATAGTTACTTAATTTATTAAATAGTTACTAAACTAAATTAAATAGTTACTAAACTTATTAAATAGTTACTAAACTAAGTTACTAAACTAAATTAAATAGTTACTAAACAAAATTAAATATTTACTAAACTTTTTAAATAGTTTCTAAACTAAATTAAATAGTTACTAAACTAAATTAAATAGTTACTAAACTAAATTAAATAGTTACTAAACTAAATTAGATAGTTACTAAACTAAATGAAATAGTTACCAAACTAAATTAAATAGTTACAAAACTGTTGTGTTACTAACTAGTGAAAGTTAGTATTTAACTTACTGTAATAAAATGTTTACGGGAACGATGACCGCAAAGGCACGTGATTCACCGACCTAAACGAGGTATTTTTTCCCAAACCTAAAAGTAGAAACATTCAGGACTCAATTCTGTAATTTAGTTCAGTGGCGTCGCTAGGGGGGGGCCTGGGGGCGGTGGGGGTGGGCCGCCCCGGATGACACCATGAGCTGCCGCCCCGGGCGACACAAACCCTCGTGACGCCTCTGATTTAGTTTATGCCTATATCGAAATCCCGGGCTCACCCGTCAGCAACCCTGAGCACTGTCATTGCTCCATCAAACTGACCGTCAGCAACCCTGAGCACTGTCATTGCTCCATCAAACTGCCCGTCAGCAACCCTGAGCACTGTCATTGCTCCATCAAACTGCCCGCCAGCAACCCTGAGCACTGTCATTGCTCCATCAAACTGACCGTCAGCAACCCTGAGCACTGTCATTGCTCCATCAAACTGCCCGCCAGCAACCCTGAGCACTGTCATTGCTCCATCAAACTGCTCGTCAGCAACCCTGAGCACTGTCATTGCTCCATCAAACTGCCCGAAAGTCTACTCATCAATCAGCTCAACAAATACCCTGACAATCTCCTGAACACTCACCCCCAACTCTGAACTTTCAAACCATTGCTCCCCTTTAAATCACATGATCCATCAGTTAGTATTAAAATCCTAGAAAATATTTTGTACTTTACTATTAACACCCCAAAAAATTAATTTATTTCATTCATCAGTCTTCAGGACAATTTTTACTTTTTTCAACGTCATTAAGTTCTTTACAGATCACCAATCAGAGACTTAGTCATTCGATCACGCCACCAATCAGAGTCTTAGTCATTCGATCACCAATCAGAGACTTAGTCATTCAATCACCAATCAGAGACTAAGTCATCAGATCACCAATCAGAGACTTAGTCATTCGATCACGCCACCAATCAGAGTCTTAGTCATTCGATCACCAATCAGAGACTTAGTCATTCGATCACCAATCAGAGACTAAGTCATCAGATCACCAATCAGAGTCTTAGTCATTCGATCACCAATCAGAGACTTAGTCATTCGATCACCAATCAGAGACTTTGTCATTCGATCACCAATCAGAGACTTAGTCATTCGATCACCAATCAGAGACTTAGTCATTAGATTACCAATCAGAGACTAAGTCATCAGATCACCAATCAGAGACTTAGTCATTCGATCACGCCACAAATCAGAGACTTAGTCATTCGATCACCAATCAGAGACTTAGTCATTCGATCACCAATCAGAGACTTAGTCATTCGATCACCAATCAGAGACTTAGTCATTAAATTGTCAACTCAGGAGGGGCTACTTACATTTTACGGTATGTCACATTACCGAACTCACAGTAGCTGCTCCCTCATGTCAAGTCCAGTCATTGTCAAATCCCTTATATTCATTTCATCGTCATGTCATGATCTCTCTCTGTCGTGGTCACGCCTGTCCGCGGAAAAACAAAAGTAAAAAAATGACCCACTTCCCATGATCCTATCAAGCTAAAATTTTACAAATAGACTTGTGTCTGTCAACAATTCATTGTGTCAAAATCGATCCAATGTAACGTATTTCAGTTAATTTATTTTTAGTTTATCTCTATATAGCATGTGTATTCGTCTGCTATGGTTGACTCCTACGAGTGACTAGTTTTACTGAAGCCCTCGATATCACAGCGATCTGTCGCGGTCTGTCGTGCGGTGCGTATTATATTAAACATGATGAATACTTTTAGTTGCGTCTCATTTATAAGGGATTTAGAGTCAAAAACGTTCTTTTTACCGTTTGTTTAATGAAAGCCATTTTGTTAACTTCTCCGTCTCCTCGTGGTCCCAACACCCCCCTCCCCGTTTGCGGTAAAAACAAAAGTAAAAAATGACCCACTTGCCATTAACCTCTGTATCTGACATTTTGCCATATACTTGTGTTACCTAACAATGCATTATGTTCAAATTTCAGATCGATTGAAAGTATCTTAATAAAATTAGTGAATTTTTAGTTTATCTCTTTTGTATCTCTATGCAGCACTTGTAGCCGTCTGCTACAGTTGACCTCCATGGGTCACTGGAGTTCATTCCAGCCCTCCATGTCACATTGGTCAGTCACGCTGTAAGTATTATATTGATCGTAATCAATACTTTTAGTTATTTCTCATATTTCAGGGATTCCTATTGAAAAACTTTGTTTGTTTTTTTTATACATGTTGTTTAATTGAATTTGTTGACGTTGAGTGGTCAAACTGCCCAGGTCACTATGTCAACAGCGCTGTGGAGAGAGCCACTAAAGACTTCCTATCTGGCACCCCACCGGATCAGCTTGACCTCTGTCCTCCCCACGTCCTCCCACTCTCCCTCCCTACCTCCCACCCCCTTGATTCCTACCCCCCTCTCTCCACCTCTCACTCTCCCTCTCGTCTGACCGGCTCACCACGATGCCGGCTCTCGTTTTTTCTCTCGCGGCTGGCGAGTGCTGGTGAATGCGAGTCTAGCACCCCGGGTACGCGTCATGTCGGAAAATTCATTTATTTATTGATGCCTCGGGTCATTGAAATGTGGATTCCACTGCGGCTTGCTGGCTCGGAGTAAGTGCCTTTGTGATTTCAGAATACAGAAGGTGAAAAGTAAGCGATCTGGATAAGCGGTGTTTAATCAGGGAAAAGCGAGACTAGTAAGATTTGTTGTGTTGTGTTTAATATTTGTAAATAGATTATACTTGTAAAATTCCAATAGAAGAGATCTTTTTTTTCTGTTTTGTATCTGATAACGCCACAATGAACTTGAAATAGTTTCGGAAATTTAATGTTTAGGATCGGTTGTCATTTTTGAACAACCAACAGACTTTTGTCTGAGTCTGAATCTGACCAACAGTAACAGATTTTGCCATTGTTGAGCCCAAGTAAAACACTGTCACAGACTATAGCTGATGCTAGGATAACTTTTGAATATGCGAGGTTTGTCCTTTACCCCGGAAGTTTGTCTTTGATTACGGCAGGCCTGTCTTTGACTAGTGGATGTCTGTCTTTGACCATCAGAAACTTTTATTTGTCTATTGGAGGTCTTCCTTTGACTATTGGAAGTCTGTCTTTGACTACAATGGTAGGAATGTCTATGACTATAGGAGGTCTCTCTTAGACTAGAGAAGGTCTATCTTTGACTATAGGAGGTCTCTCTTAGACTAGAGAAGGTCTATCTTTGACTTTAGGAGGTCTCTCTTAGACTAGAGAAGGTCTATCTTTGACTATTTGGCTGTCTTAGTACTGTTAACTACAGCGTGATGACTGACTGTAATTGTCTGTGATAAATGTTTCTACGACAGTTAGTGCAGCCCATAAAAGTGGAATTACTTGGGGAAAAGTCCAAACATTACGGTAAAATGTAAAATTAAACAACCACTCAAAATTCAAATTTTGAAGAAAAAATAATTTAAAAGCTGCTATCGTTTGATTGTAATTCACAATGTAACTTCATATCATTAAGTTTTAAAAAAAAAAATTATGAAGCGTTTAACCAAATTGTCTTCATTTAAACAAAAGGCAACACCACCGTTGTAATAAAGTCACACTGGCATCGAAATACGATTCTACATCATCGTTAAAATGTTTAACCTTCATTAACGATGCTAAAAATATTCGTCATCAATATAAATAATAAATCGACATAATATGTTCATGAAGTTATTAAAAATTGAAACAAAATTTTATATTAAAAAAAAAAAAGCTTTATAAAAAGAAACTTTTACAAATGTAGTAGAGATATAAAACTAAAAAGGTACTTCACTTTGGTGAGACCTATACTAGAATATGCATCTTGTGTATGGGACCCATCCGCCAAAGAAAACATTGATAAAATATAGCTAATTTGTGTAAAGGCTGCAAGATTAATTACTGGAGAATATTCAAAACTGACAAGAGTAACACCATTAGTTAAATCATTAAACCCTGAATCACTAGAGGATAGAAGAACCAAGAGTAATGTTGTAATTGTACATAAAGCAATTTATTCTAATTCAGATATACAACACAAATATAACTTAATACAACCCTTAGATAGACATAAGGATAAAAACACCTTCCTTATTCTACATGCAAGAACAAACACATACAAGTTTTCTTCCTTCCCGTCATGAATTCGGGCGTTGTATGAGTTGCCTGAAGAAACCAGGAAAGCCAACACTTTATCAATATTTAAAACTCTAACAGGAATGGACTGGACACAAACCATAGAAAAGCGTAGAAAGCAATAATCTTCTGTTTAGAAGGAGCGTCTGCAAAAAATAAGATAAGAAAATAAATTAAATATTTAAAAAATAATTGATAAATAAATAATAAATAAAATAAATAATAATTAATTGACATTTTTAATACGTTTTTAAGAGTCGTACAAGAAGATGTGAAGACGTGTACGTAAGTGAAGACGTCCAAGGGCGTGAAGACGTCTACGTACGTGAAAACGTCTACGGACGTGAAGACGTCTACGGACGTGAAGACGTCTACGGACGTGAAGACGTCTACGGACGTGAAGACGTCTACGGACGTGAACACGTCTACGGACGTGAAGACGTCTACGGACGTTAAGACGTCTACGGACGTTAAGACGTGTACGAACGTGAAGACGTCTACGGACGTGAAGACGTCTACGGACGTTAAGACGTCTACGGACGTTAAGACGTGTGCGGACGTGAAGACGTCTACGTACGTGAAAAAGTCTACGGACGTGACGACGTCTACGGACGTGAAGACGTCTACGGACTTTAAGACGTCATGCGAACGTTAAGACGTGTACGAACGTGAAGACGTCTACGGACGTGAAGACGTCTACGGACGTGAAGACGTCTACGGACGTTAAGACGTCTACGGACGTTAAGACGTGTACGGACGTGAAGACGTATACGGAAGTTAAGACGTCTACGGACGTTAAGACGTCTACGGACGTTAAGAAGTGTGCGGACGTCCATTTCTGTATTTCATGTTGTTTGAGATATTGTTTAACAGTTGGTTGTATACAGTGATGTAGACGCTTACTGGTGTGAACACGTGAACCATTGTCTATGCGTATGGTGTTTAACATCAATGCCCAGTGCTCCTGCCGCCAGCTCCATTAAGACCAGGTTGTTATAAGACATATGCATGTCACACCGCTCCTTTTAGGTCTGATTGAAAGTTCATGGTGTTTTATTAAATCCCATTAGGAGTAAGTAAATTTTTTATACCCAACCAGAAGTAAGTTTTTTATACCCCATCAGAAGTAAGTTTTATTATACCCCACCAGAAATAAGTTTTGTCATATCGCACCGGAAGTAAGCTTTTTATACCCCAACAGAAGTAAGTTTTATTATACCGTAACAAGAGTAAGTTTTAACCCACCTACAATGAGTGCTTTTTATAATACCCCACACCCCCATCAGGAGCAAGTTTTATCCTACCCCACAATGAGTGATTTTTATAATACCCCACACCCCCATCAGGAGTAAGTTTTATCATACACTTTTATAATAGCCTGTTGCTTTTGTGTATTGGACGTTAGCGATAAAGCGTTCCGTACTTAGGTGCGTATGTGTACAAACTGTACACACAAACGCGTACAGCCCAGTGCCGAGTACGTCGGCTCGTTGGTTCTGGACTTCGATCCAGTTCACCCTCCCACGTCCATCTATCCACCCCTCCCCTCCCTCCCTCCCTCCCCACGACAGCAGCCACGTCATCGTATACCAGAGGAGGTATCGACTTACTTGTTGTTAACAAATTCATGAGCCTGGGGTGGGGAGACCGACTCAATGTGGTGTGAGAGAGGGAGGGGGGGAGTGTTGTGTGTTAAGAAACAAAAGTCCAATGAAGTGCCCCAGACTTCTAAGCGGTGTTTATTTCAAGCAATTTAGTCGAGTTCTTTTCTGGACTGCTCGATGGTACGGGGTTGTTTTGTTAGAGCATGACGATGACGGGGTGTTTAAGGATGAAAATAACGAAGTGTTTAAGGATGAAAATGACGAAGTGTTTAAGGATGAAAATGACGAGGTGTATAAGGATGAAAATGACGAAGTGTTTAAGGATGAAAATAACGAAGTGTTTAAGGATGAAAATGACGAAGTGTTTAAGGATGAAAATGACGAGGTGTATAAGGATAAAAATAACGAAGTGTTTAAGGATGAAAATAACGAAGTGTTTAAGGATGAAAATAACGAAGTGTTTAAGGGTGAAAATAACGAAGTGTTTAAGGATGAAAATAACGAAGTGTTTAAGGATGAAAATGACGAGGTGTATAAGGATGAAAATGATGAAGTCTTTAAGGATGACAATGACGAAGTGTTTAAGGATGAAAATGACGAAGTGTTTAAGGATGAAAATGACGAGGTGTTTAAAGATGAAAATGACGAGGTGTTTAAGGATGAAAATACGAGGTGTTTAAGGATGAAAATGTCGAAGTGTTTAAGGATGGAAATGACGTGGTGTTAAAGGATGAAAATGATGAAGTATTTAAGGATAAAAAAGACGTGGTGTTTAAGGATGAAAATGATGAAGTATTTAAGGATGAAAATAACGAAGTGTTTAAGGATGAAAATGACGAGGTGTTTTAGGGTGACGATGACAAGGTGTTTTAGGGTGACGATGACAAGGTGTTTTAGGGTGACGATGACAAGGTGTTTTAGGGTGACGATGGCAAGGTGTTTTAGGGTGACAATGGCAAGGTGTTTTAGGGTGACGATGGCAAGGTGTTTTAGGGTGACGATGACAAGGTGTTTTAGGGTGACAATGTCAAGGTTTTTAGGGTGACGATGACAAGGTGTTTTAGGGTGACGATGACGAGGTGTTTTAGGGTGAAGATGACGAGGTGTTTTAGGGTGACGATGACAAGGTGTTTTAGGGTGACGATGACGAGGTGTTTTAGGGTGACGATGACGAGGTGTTTTAGGGTGACGATGACAAGGTGTTTTAGGGTGACAATGACGAGGTGTTTTAGGGTGACGATGACGAGGTGTTTTAGGGTGACGATGACGAGGTGTTTTAGGGTGACGATGACAAGGTGTTTTAGGGTGACGATGACGAGGTGTTTTAGGGTGACGGTGACGATGACGAGGTTTGATAAAAACACAAGGCTTAAACACCAAGTAAAATGTTTGTTATCAAAATACTCTATTTGTAGAAGGCATTAAATAAAACTTCTTCGATCTCAATCGAGTTTCAACAACCAATTTACAAGAGTAAAAATTTAAATTGAAAACTGATTTCTTTTATGCAAGGATATACACGTTCTGAATATTTTGATTACACGATAACTTGGAGATAAAAGTATTAATAAATTAACCAATTGAAACTCCGCTTCCATGCGACTGTAGCACTCTTGATTGTTTGGTGCTTGAGGCATTGATCGCTGATTGGTTAAACGTGAGAGCCGAGTTATGGTGGAGGCATTGAAACTACGCAGAGCAGTAGAAAAAGCGTTTTTACTCTGCGTTAGACTATCCGGACAATTGTTGTTTGATATCTCAACAGTGGGGGACCGGTTCAATTACTGGGACACGCTATCGTTTTTCAAACCAGACGTGTTTTTGCTTCATCATGTTCTATTTTTCACTATTCAAATGTGTAACGAACGATTTACCGATGAAACCATTGTCTAGTTTTAAGATGATTTATTGTTCGTAATGTAATGGGTTTTCAGTTGTTATTTTATTTGACACCCAAGTGTTTAGAGCACAGAAAAACAAAGTCAATGTTTAATAGAAATTAGTTCAGAGGCTTATATTAGAGGCAGTGTCCCCTTTAAGGATCATTGCCCTGTGTGCAAAACATTTTTAAAAAACGCGTGTTAAACGTTGCAAACGACCCATTTTTATGCAAAATTTTTCAAGCCACAGATATTAAATTAACATTACGAAAATAAGTTGTGCGGTATTTCTAAACTTATGCGCGCCATCGGACGGATATCTTAAATATAGCTCAAAGGAAACACCGGTTAGAGGTTATTAGAATGTAATGACCACGGTGTTCTATAATTAGAACATAATCATAACCTCTAACAAATCTTTTCACTGAAATAATCTCTAAGGTTATGTTATCAAAGAAAAAATTAAGAATGGTATCAGTGACAGTCTATTACTTTTTATTTCTGTGTCTACATGTTAATACTATTTGTTCGCAGTGACGAAAGTGAAGCGTTAATTAAGAGATTGTTTAAAATGTAATTTCTTATCATAAAAGGAAATCAAGGAAATGAATTATTTTGTTTTCACAATATTTTATCATAATGCGATTGCTTAATTATTAATTGTATCTTCTGTAAATATCAGATTAAATATTTGATTCAGAACGGGATTATTAAATAACGTCTTGTTTCTAATGCGAGTTCTATTTATTTATTTTTTTAAAGTCGTTATTCTCAGTATATCCAGAGTATTTTTTATAATTGGCCTGAATTTAACTATTCAATGAATGACACTATTTCAACAAAACATTTTTATAATGAAAACATAAATGTGGATGACTGTTATAGGTAAGTGTTCTTAGAATTAGATTAAAGAAATTATCATCAGGTTTATAGTTATAGTGAAACGTTAGCATTAGCAGAGTGTTAGTAACATTATAGTTTTATTACAGAGAAATCATATAAATATAACATTAGCATTAGCACAGTGTGAGTAACATTATACTTTTATTACAGAGAACTCATATCAATATAACATTGTCATGGGAAAACACTTCTTTATATTCTTATAAATACACAAATACGCCTAAAACATTCTTAATAGGGTTTTAAAAAAAAATTTGATGTAAAAAATCTAACTTTGTGGTCTTTAAATGAGTTATCATTATTGCCGTGTGTACTTTAGAAATTGTGTACAACTTGAATACTTCATTTGAAGAATTCATCTTTAAAATTTTTTAGCCTTGGTGGGGCAGAAAATTCACACATAAACACAAACACACTCACAAACACACTCACTCTCACACACACACACAAACACACTCACTCTCTCACACACACACACACACACACACACACGCGCGCGCGCACACGCACGCGCACGCACACGCACACACACACACACACACACACATACACAAACAAAAACAAAATCACCACCGACGCACTAACACACTATTAAGTTTTCAGAAATAAACAAACTGTCTTTGAGTTATCTCCTCTTGTTTGACATGACTTAACTTTACTTGACCCTTAGTTTTATGCTGAGTAACTTATAGCAATATAGAACGATGGCAGTACATTTCCAACTAGGGAAGAAGGTGGCGGTTAGAATATTTTAACATCACATTAGTGCTACACATGGTGCATAGGAAGAGATCATTGATTTCCACTGGGTATTGCAATGCATGCTATGCAGGAAAAGATCACTGACTTCCTTTTGGTCTTGCAATAGTTTTGGAGAGGGTGTTCGCGAACATTTTGACAGAACTGTTGTTTCAGTTAGACAACACTTATTGGTATGCATTTGATTGACTTAATTAACGGTCATCGTTGCTCAGTGGCTTGTGGCTCAAGTACATCTTCAACAGCTTGTAAAGCAAGACTAATCGTTCACGTAAGCTGACACTGGCTACAGAATAGACTTACCCCTCGTTACCCCCAACGACCCGAAAATGAAACGCCCATTCTGCTCCACCAAACTAAACGCGTACACTGCCCCACCATACTAAACGCCCATACTGGCCCACCATACTAAACGCCCACACTGCTCCAACAAACCTAACCAGCAGCAAATACCAACAAAATCAAAAAGTACAAATTTCCCTAAGGACCAAACAGATGACTTTTACCATTTTTCCGCAAAGCTCCAAATACGAGGCTTTTTGATACTTTTCCAAAGACCTAACCATCACTTTAGTAGACATTCTAGAAATACCTCACCACCTCTCCAGCATAATTTCCCAAATGAATCAGATATTATTCCTCTTTTTAAAAAGAAATTGAACCATTTCTTTGACCTCACTTTCTCTTTCAAAAACAATAACGAGTCCAGGCGAGGCTTCGGATTGTTCCCTAAAATTCTTCAGTGTGTAGCCGATTACAAGGCTCATTGCTACCTATATTGACAGATCGTGTCTCACAAGCCACTTTTGGTAGTCATTGTGGAAGTGTGTCTATAATAGTGGATGTGACAGATCGTGTCTCCCATATCATTGTGTTAGTGTGTCTATAATAGTGGATGTGACAGATCGTGTCTCCCATATCATTGTGTTAGTGTGTCTATATTACATCGTGTTCGAGTACAGAAAAGTCTCCGTTCATCTCAGATGTTTCAAGGAGGAACTGTCAAAGAGTTCCATAGTGAGACCTTTGATTTCATGAATGACATGACAGGAACTGTCAAAGAGTTCCATAGTGAGACCTTTGATTTCATGAATGACATGACAGGAACTGTCAAAGAGTTCCATAGTGAGACCTTTGATTTCATGAATGACATGATATAACACTGTTTCCATGAATGGCATGATATAACAATGATTCCATAAATGGCATGATAATACACTGGTTTGAGATTGATGGCCTCGGAGGATCTAATTGTTGTCTACGTGGAGAATTTGATGACGTACATTTCTTACAACGGCAGGGGAGTAATGCGTCATCATTTTCAAAAAGTATCACTTGATACTAATTTCTCTTTGGGTTTAAATAAATGTCATTTTTCATAGAGTTTTCTTAAGACGTTTAAACATCAGGTATTGTGAATGTTTGATAGCATGAATTTTGTTGTGTATGGATCTACTTCCTGAATCACTTCTTCTGGAGCTAACGTCACCATTATGACATTTATAGTAAAATATATTTGTTTAAATTTTAATTCACATTAATTTAAATAAGTAGCAACATCAGACTTATAAAATGAAGATTTAAAATGTTAATTATCACGAACTCTTCGTCAGCTATAGTGAATTCCGTCCAAAAGTGAATTTTAAAAATCTCAAATCTGTTATATTAAGTGTTGAAATGTCTGCACTTTTTATCTGTCCCAAAACTATGATGAAATTTTGAGACTCTTGATTGATTGATTTTTTTGTTGTTGAATCGGATGAATTAATTTTTGTATATACAATTGGCTGGGTCAAAGAAAGTTGCATACATTTTCCGTAAAGTATGAAAGCGCCATCTCCATATATGCGGTAGTTGTTCCGTGGTAAAAGTATGGCCACTGACCATATATTGGATGGTTCAGTTCCTAGAGATATATTTTTATTTTTATTTATTTCATTACACAATGGAGAAGACAAAACATCTTGGTTTCAATTTATTTGGCAGCTTTATTTTGCAGCCTTGAGCTATTGTCGAGATGAAAAAAAAATATCTGAAAGACATCAAATACTCCCCCCCCCCACCCCCATACAAGAACACGTATTCCAAATATTCAAGTCTCGACTTTTACTTGTTTCCATGTAGAAATCAAAAATAAATTATTTTTTAAAAAAACCCGATGGTTATCTCCCCTAATTTGATGAATTTCTGTGGCGCGCTCTCAAATATTTCCTTAAAGATGAAAGCCAATCGCCAACAGTAACCCAACACCACGGCCGGCGACTATCATTATCCTGGGAAGCTCGCCAGGAACTCCAGCAGTTAATGCCCTTGATTCACGGGTTCCCAGCTGGAAGGAAAAGGACACCGGTCATTGGAGAGATCGTGCACTATGACGCTGTCAGGTGCTGTCCGCTTCCTGGTTTCATTATTAATAATTATTTGTGGGTTGTTTTTTTTTCATCTCAGAGGAGAGAGAGCAAAAAATTGAAATGAACATCTTTGAGCTGTTGACAGATGAGCGCGAGGATTCATTTCACGTTCGATCAATAGTTTCCTTCTTCTAATTCTTATTTTTTTAAACGATAGCATTTAAATAATGTAATAATGTTTGTAAAACATGTCTTTCGTGTACATACAAAAGTAAAAATAAAAAAGTGGCACAATTTAGCTGTCATCTCATAAATGGTTTGTTGGGCATTTATTTCAAACATAGTAAGAAACTAGAAAACCAAACATTTTGACACGATCAACTCATATCTTTAAATCTCTTAAGTTATGCTACGCGTAGTCAGTGATTGATCAAATCAGCCACCACATTTAACACCAGATCTGTAGACACGGAAAGGTAGCAAACCTCTGGTTCAAATGACGGATCTGGTTCTTCAAACTTGTACCACAGGTACCATCCACTGGCAGATGTGACAGGCGGGGTGTAGGCAGATGTGACAGGCCGGTGTGTAGGCAGATGTGACAGATTGGTGTGTAGGCAGATGTGACAGGCCGGTGTGTAGGCAGATGTGACAGATTGGTGTGTAGGCAGATGTGACAGGCCGCTGTGTAGGCAGATGTGACAGGCGGGGTGTAGGCAGATGTGACAGGCCGGGGTTAAGGCAGATGTGACAGTTTGGTGTGTAGGCAGAAGTGACAGGCCATGGTGTAGGCAGATGTGACAGGTGGGGTGTAGGCAGATGTGACAGGCGGGGTGTAGGCAGATGTGACAGGCCGGTGTGTAGGCAGATGTGACAGATTGGTGTGTAGGCAGATGTGACAGGCGGGGTGTAGGCAGATGTGACAGGCCGGGGTGAAGGCAGATGTGACAGATTGGTGAATAGGCAGAAGTGACAGGCCATGGTGTAGGCAGATGTGACAGGCGGGGTGTAGGCAGATGTGACAGGCCGGTGTGTAGGCAGATGTGACAGATTGGTGTGTAGGCAGATGTGACAGGCGGGGTGTAGGCAGATGTGACAGGCCGGGGTGTAGGCAGATGTGACAGATTGGTGTGTAGTCAGATGTGACAGGCGGGGTGTAGACAGATGTGACAGGCCGGTGTGTAGGCAGATGTGACAGATTGGTGTGTAGGCAGATGTGACAGGCGGGGTGTAGGCAGATGTGACAGGCCGTGGTGAAGGCAGATGTCACAGGCCGGGGTGTAGGCAGATGTGACAGGCCGGGGTGTAGGCAGATGTGACAGGCCGGGGTGAAGGCAGATGTCACAGGCCGGGGTGTAGGCAGATGTGACAGGCCGGGGTGAAGGCAGATGTCACAGGCCATGGTGTTGGAAGATGTGACAGGCCATGGTGTAGGCAGATGTGACAGTCCGTGGTGTTAGAAGATGTGACAGGCGGGGTGTAGGCAGATGTGACAGGCCGTGGTGTAGGCAGATGTGACAGGCCATGGTGTAGGCAGATGTGACAGGCCGTGGTGTTGGAAGATGTGACAGGCCATGGTGTAGGCAGATGTGACAGGCCGTGGTGTTGGAAGATGTGACAGGCGGGGTGTAGGCAGATGTGACAGGCCGTGGTGTAGGCAGATGTGACAGGCCATGGTGTAGGCAGATGTGACAGGCCGTGGTGAAGACAGATGTCACAGGCCGGGGTGTAGGCAGATGTGACAGGCCGTGGTGAAGGCAGATGTCACAGGCCGGGGTGTAGGCAGATGTGACAGGCCGTGGTGAAGGCAGATGTCACAGGCCGTGGTGAAGGCAGATGTCACAGGCCGGGGTGTAGGAAGATGTGACAGGCCGTGGTGAAGGCAGATGTGACAGGCCGTGGTGAAGGCAGATGTGACAGGCCGGGGTGAAGGTAGATGTGACAGGCCGCGGTGAAGGTAGATGTGACAGGCCGGGGTGAAGGCAGATGTCACAGGCCGGGGTGTAGGCAGATGTGACAGGCCGGGGTGAAGGCAGATGTCACAGGCCGGGTTGTAGGCAGATGTGACAGGCCGGTGTGTAGACAGATGTGACAGGCCTGTGTGTAGACAGATGTGACAGGCCGGTGTGTAGGCAGATGTGACAGGCCGGTGTGTAGACAGATGTGACAGGCCGGTGTGTAGACAGATGTGACAGGCCGGTGTGTAGACAGATGTGACAGGCCGTGGTGAATGCATATTCTGTCAGTGAATGGGTAAATAATGGTTTCAACAAGTTTTTAGCGCATTTTCGAGAAGTCGAATGCGCTATTGCACCCGTTTTGTCAGTCCGTCCGTCAGTCCGTCTGTCATCACCCTAGATCTCAGCATCCAAAAGTCCTAGACCCATGATGTATATATGTTTTTTGTATGTCCTGACCTGCCATTTGTGCATCAACACTCAGTTACTCGATCCGTTAAAAAACTCCGTTAAAACTACCAAAAAACATTGCGAATCGAGAGGTAACACTGGCGCAGGGAACGGCCGCCATTGCCGGAAGTCGAATACTTCGTTTTTTCTAGCATTGAAGAGTTAAAGTTATTGACGTCATTAGAATATGTGTAAAAGTTTAGAGAGTTTTACGTCATCATTTGTGGTGAATTGTAGTTTGATTAAAGAGAAAATTTAAAATGTAAAGAAATTACTTTTAAATAATTTTTTTCAGGTATATTCATTACACAAGAAAATTCATAAAAATATGTCTAAAATCAAAACACAATTACTAACTACATAATGCTGATATCTAACATAAGTACTGATACATAATACGAAAATGCGCTAACACGTCCTGAGTTCCAAAAGGGACCAGGCTTAACATGATTTTTTAAACAACCTCTTCTGTTTGAATGAAGCTAAGTCTCTATATCGTTTGACATTTCAAATCGGTGAAATTTTAACTTAACGAAATTAGGTTACACAAATTTACCAACTCTCTAATAATAACAGGTAATTTTCTGTCCGTTCTGTCAGGTCCTCGGTAGCGATTGGTCCCTCAAACTCCTACAGACTCATACAGCCAATTACTAGCGGAGAAAAATTAACCAAATAATTTACATATTGAAAACATTTACGTGGCCGTTCAAAACGAGTAATTTTTGGTGCAATTTTTTAAACATAATTAGGTAATGTGTTCTGATCTTGAAGTGTGTCACTCCTGGTAATTACTCTGGTAGTCCTAGACAACATGCCACCGAAAAGGTGGCGGAACGTCCTTGGGCGGGCTTTGTTGCTCGTACAGAATAATATTATAGGAAAATACGACGAACTGTGTTTAAAAATCGTAAAATAATATATCGCTGTTTTTCCACATCGTAAACATGGATATTTACCAAACTATCACTTATTTCATTTTCATAAACATAGATATTTACCAATACATGACTGTTTTTCGTTTTCATAAACATAGATATTTACCAATATATCACTTTTTTCATAGATATTTAGCAATATATCACTTTTTTCATTTTCATAAACATAGATATTTACCAATTTATCACTTTTCTCATTTTCACAAACATAGATATTTACCAATATATCACTTTTCTCATTTTCATAAACATGGATATTTACCAATTTATCACTTTTCTCATTTTCATTAAAAGAGATATTTACCAATTTATCACTTTTCTCATTTTCATAAACATAGATATTTACCAATTTATCACTGGAATCAGGACTGACTAAATAGACCGATGTGTGAGTGTCATCAAACTCTGAACAAAATGTGTCAAGTGCCACCAAACTGAACAAAATGTGTAAAGTTCCACCAAACTCTGACGCTTCGACACAACTTCCACAACATTCCTTCACTAAACTCATCGAATCTAACAAGAACAAAATGAATCACAAGAAATTTCTATCAAAATTTGACGTGTGTCTCATTGTGAATGGAATCAGTGGGATACCGTTGCCTATATCTAATCCAGTTTAACTTTAGAAATTATTCCGAAGAAAAGACTGGAACTAATTATTCGTACTACATAAGCATGCAACTTTTTGCCAAGCAATAATTGATTAATTAAATGTCTTCTTTGTAGTTTAACTGCAAATTACTCTCAGCAAAATGTTTATTATAAAGTACATAGAGGTGAGTTAGCAGCGCTTAGATTCGGATGATGTTTGGCGACAATGAGATTACTACAGTTTCTAGCTACAAATTCTTTACAAGCCCTAACTCAACCATAGTGTTTCCTGGATACCTTTCCCAACCTTTGACCTTATAGCTTGACTTATTGGGTTAAACAGACAAACCCACAGGGAAACCAGGAAAGTGAAGGAAGGGAAACAAGAATGTCCCGTGAAATTGGATTTCCCGAGGTGATCCACCCCTGCGTCCAGCTATAATCTGAACATCAGAGTAGCCCGGGCCTTTCTTCCCTCGCCAAAATAATAGGTTTGGCTGTGGTTGAATAATGCCATTAGGGTCGTAACGGCAGTTTCCTTTGGGGCCCGGCCGTTGTCAAGAGGAAGCGATGCACGCAAACAAGTGGATAATAAAGCAGTGAAACCCACGCAGTCCAATCCTTTCATGAATCATTTAATCTTGCTGATTTTTGTTTTGTGCCCGTTTAGTTAAGAAGTACGTGTTGAAGTCCTTTAAAGACATCTAAGTATTAAAAAGCTTTTATAAAGAAATATCTCTTTAACGAGACGAAGGCTGTCACTTTGTTTTGTCTTATTACGTATAATAAATTAAACAAACAGTGACCTTACGTATAATACAGGAAACAGTGACCTAACGTATAATAAATGAAACAAACAGTGAACTTACGTATAATAAATGAAACAAACAGTGATCTTACGTATAATAAATGAAACAAACAGTGACCTTACGTATAATAAATGAAATAAACAGTGATCTTACGTATAGTAAATGAAACAAACAGTGACCTTACGTATAATAAATGAAACAAACAGTGACCTTACGTATAATAAATGAAACAAACAGTGATCTTACGTATAATAAATGAAACAAACGGTGACCTTACGTATAATACAGGAAACAGTGACCTTACGTATAATAAATGAAACAAACAGTGACCTTACGTATAATACAGGAAACAGTGACCTTACGTATAATACAGGAAACAAACAGTGACCTTACGTATAATACAGGAAACAAACAGTGACCTTACGTATAATACAGGACACAAACAGTGACCATACGTATAATAAATGAAACAAACAGTGACCTTACGTATAATACAGGAAACAGTGACCTTACGTATAATAAATGAAACAAACAGTGACCTTACGTATAATACAGGAAACAAACAGTGACCTTACGTATAATAAAGAAAAGAAACAGTGACCTTATCTATACTAATAAAAGGGAAAGCCCTCACTGACTCACTCACTCACTGACTTATTCATCACTAATTCTCCAACTTCCCGTCTAGGTAGAAGCATGAAACTTTGGGAAGATATTGGGTACCCTCTCAAAACGAAAATTGGCGAAAAAGAATATTGAACATCTCACTCATGTGGGGCCGGGGGCCCAAAAACATTTTTTTCCCTACATCACTAATTCTCCAACTTCCCGTGTAGGTAGAAGCGTGAAACTTTAAGAAGTTGTTGGAGACTCTCTTACGACAAAAATTGGCGAAAAAGAATTTTGAAATTCACACTCATGGGGGCCGGGGCCCCAAAACTGGTTTTTTCCTTATATAAGCTATATACTAATTGAAAATCAATAATTCATCTATTTCCCATGAAACTGAAGAAATGTTTTGAGTACATGCTTCCGACGCTAATTGGCAAAAGAGAATATTAAATTTCCCACTCATGGGGGCTGGGGCCGCGAAAACGATTTTTTCATTAAATGAGAAATATAAACATTGAAAATCACCAATTCTCCTATTTTCCGAGTAGGTAGACACATCAAATGTTGGGGAGTTTATAAATACACTTTCACGATGCTAGCAGGTGAAATAATTTTTAAAGTATCTCTTACTGGGGGGCTGGGGGCCCAAATTTAAAAACTAAAATCACTATTTCTTCCATTCACGATGTAGGTGGAGAGCATGAAACTTTAGGAAGTTGTTGAGTTTAATCTCCCGATGATAATTGGCGAAAGAGAATGTTAAATGCCCACTCATAGAGGTACGGGAGCCCCCCAAAAATGAGGCCCCATAAAACTTTTTCCCCCTTATTTGAGCTATTTACAAATTGCAAATCATTAATTCTCCTATTTCCCGTATAGTTTGAAGCATTAAACTTTGTACATTTTTTGAGTATATGCTTCCGATGATATTTGGCAAAAGAGAATTTTAAATTTCCAACTTATGGGGGCCGGGGCCCCCAAAACATTTTTTCTTTATATGAGCTATATAAAAATTGAAAATCACTAATTCTCCTATTTCCCATATAGGTAGAAGCACGAAACTTTTGAAATTTTTTGAGTA
>MUZC01001072.1:594650-605183 GCA_002072015.1 Radix auricularia
CGCAAAAAAAAAAAAAAAAAAAAAAAAAAAAAATAAAATACATACACCATTTTGTTGGATGTTGGTTTTAGTAGTTAATAATTAAAGTAGTTTTATCTGAATTTTTCATTATGACAAACTTTGGCTATAAATTTTTATATTAATCAGAATCAGACATTGTCAGTTCAAATCTTATTACTTATCACACTTGTATCCATCTTCACTGTGTCAAGTATCCACTAAACCTGACCTCGTGACACTTGTATCCATCTTCACTGTGTCAAGTATCCACTAAACCTGACCTCGCGTGACGCCACTTTGCACGCGCCAATTCCACCCAAAAAACTGTCTCCTGGTTTTATCAATTTAGTCACGAATACCATTAAATTTAACCGGGAAAATCAGAGGGACCTGTCATGGCGTCATTCTCAGCACATCTAACCAATCAAATTTCTTGTATGGTCTGAGAGTAGCAATTTCTTAAGACAAAAATAACCCAAAATAGTGATTCCAAAATTTGAAATCACCAGAACGGTAGATCTATCAATGAGAACTCTGGAGGAAATAGGAGACAATGACAGCTAAAATGTTTTGCTTATTTTCAGTTTAATTCTTTGGTTTGTTTTGGTTGCTGCCACCTCATAAAACCTGACTTCAAACAGGTGCCCATTCAGAGCTGGGTGACTCGGGGACTCGTCAGGCCAGGGAACAAATCCTCGCTTTGCGGGGATTCGAACTCGTGACCATCGGTACGCCAGTCGAGCGGGGATATGTTGAAACAAAATGACCATTTTAGTTGTCTGGACATTTAACCATCCAGTGACTTGAATAGTTCTGTTGGTTTGTCAAAGATAGTCACATGATCATCCTCCACATATTTATGTCAAACATATCGCACATACACAAACAGTATTGTCTCTTTATCGGTATCTGTACAGTGCGTACCATATTGATACATCAGACCTAAACCGTGTCTCAAATTCTTTGGCTATTTCCATAATGCTTCAAGTTGAAGTGTAGACGAAAATTACACATGTTTTATCTTTTTGATAGTAGCATTCCGTCAATGTTCAAAGCAAAGTTCTTTATTCGAGGACAAAATTAATTCTTCACCGATAGTGAATGGTTAGCCACCAAATATGATTCTTATATACTGTCAGTCATGTTCAAAGTTTTTATTTTTCAACAATTGATTTTTTTATAAATATTCAAAGGATTTGTATTAATAGTGAAGTAAAATCTTAAGAAAAATACAAACGAATAAAAAAAATATTTAAAAGCAAAAATAAATAAATAAATAATAAATTAAATAATTGAATGTTTACAGGCAGCCCGTATTATTTGTTCTACGGACCGGAACCGGTCCACGGCACGGGGGTTGAGGAAAACTGCCTTAACTGATCCACTCCAAGGTTGTTATCTATATTTACAAAACGTTTGGAGACTTTAATCAGACTCTTAGATTTTAAAGAGTATATGTTTGTTGTTTTTTTAAACAGGTTGTGTATAGACCTGACAGGATGTGTGTATAGAACTGCCGGGATGTGTGTATAGACCTGACAGGATGTGTGTATAGACTATAGACTTGACAGGATGTGTGTATAGACCTGACAGGATGTGTGTATAGACTATAGACCTGACAGGATGTGTGTATAGACCTCACATGACGTCACAAAACGACTGTTTCCATTATTGCCGACACGTTGTTTGTTTTGTGACGTCCTGTCAGGCATCTACACGCACTGTTTAAATACATATTTTTTTTGGTATCGATGTGGACTTTGAACTTTCAAACTTTGAACCCTGACCCTTATGAACTGCGATGTTTTGAAAATATCTCGTTAAGTTAAAAATATTCCCGCTGAAATACAGACATCGATTTTCTTTCCCCATAGATATTATTTCCCCTTTGTTTTAGTTAAGCTTTTGACGTTAAATTAATCATATATTCATGAGTCATAGACAGTATTTCCCCTTTGTTTTAGTTAAGCTTTTGACGTTAAATTAATCATATATTCATGAGTCATGATGAAAGTATTGAAGGAATCAGCCCCGTCACTTGGACTCCACTTTAATGTATACCATTGTTAATCGATTGATTTAGAAGAACTTGTGTATTTCGATGGCCACGTTTTGAACATCAATATTTTCAAGGTCTGAAGATTAAATCGCAAATTTCTTTTCTTTGAAAAGCTGGATTCCAAAAGTCCAGCAAGGCAAATGGCTTGTTTGTGAAAGCATCAAATACATGCTGTAAAACTATTGAGGGAGTAAAAGATCGATTTCCTGCTGTCAGAATGTTGCCACGATATAGCATCGATCTATTCCAGTCAAATTTGTTAATTTTCCCACTCCTCACATTCCTACTCCTCACATTTCCACTCCTCACATTCCCACTCCTAACATTCCCCCTCCTCACATTCACACTCCTCACATTCACACTCCTCACCTTTCCACTCCTCACATTCCCACTCCTCACATTCCCACTCCTCACATTCCCCCTCGTCACATTCACACTCCTCACATTCACACTCCTCACATTCCCACTCCTCACATTCACACTCCTCACATTCCCACTCCTCACATTCCCACTCCTCACATTCGTACTCTCACCTTCCCACTCCTCACATTCACACTCCTCACCTTCACACTCCTCACCTTCACACTCCTCACATTCCCACTCCTCACATTCCCACTCCTCACATTCACACTCCTCACCTTCCCACTCCTCACATTCATACTCCTCACCTTCCCACCCTCACATTCCCACTCCTCACATTCCCACTCCTCACATTTCCACTCCTCACATTCCCACCCTCACATTCCCACTCCTCACATTTCCACTCCTCACATTCCCACCCTCACATTCCCACTCCTTACATGCCCTACTAAAATCGCGAGAATGTGGATCCCAAAATTTATTCTTTTTTTTTTTTAAAAGCCCTTAGAATGAAACAATCTGTCAGCCATATTTTTTCCTTATTTGGCCTTGACCTAGATCTAGCTTGTGGCTAACTGGCAACTGGTGTTTAAAATATCGTTAAATATATATACACTTGGTTCACTGCGCTCCCCGAATTAAGGCTAAACGGAATAATTCATCTGCTAAAACAAAATAAACGTAGGGCGCAATTATCTTTGCTATAGAAGGGGCGCCTGTTAAAAATAAGAAGAAAAACAACGCAATAAAAACATTTATCTAGACTACTAAAATCATATCAGCAATTCTATTTTCTTATAGGGTTCTTCATTTCTAAAACCGGAAAACGTCATAGCTCATTTCGTAATGTTCTTTTTTTAGATTACATTTTAGCGGAACAAAGTTTTGAGGCATAAATACAGTCAAATCACTATGTTCTCAAAATTGTTAGCTTAGTAAAATTACGAAATTGTTTTTTTTATTGCAAGTCCAATAAGCTGTCTTAAATTAACGAAGAATTAAAAATTTGCCGATAAGATCAATCATTCTCAATATACCTACATTCACGTATTGACTCGTATGTTTTTTTTTTTTGTTTTTTTTTTTTGAATTTGTCCTTACAAAAGATAAATTTAGATATAATATTTCTATTAATAGATTTCCGCCATATTATGAACATCCCTATAAAGTGATAAGTTTTTTTTTTTTAATTTCCATTACGACAATGACCTTATATAATGGGGATTACAGAGATGAACGAAACTATACTAATAAACGCAGTGCTTTTTTTCGAGCGAAAAATGTTTGGGAACTCATTTCACATCTGTTTTTTTAACTTATGTCAAAAGGACTGACAGTAAGTAAAATACCGACTATTTATATAAGTGTACACGAATCTGTCCAAAAAAGGTATGGGAACTCAGTTCCCATGAGTTCCCACTGAAAAAAAAGCACTGAATAATCGTATCTTGTTTTCTTTCTTTTATTGTCGATTCAACTCCAAGAATGAAGACTCGTTGTTAGCAATCGCCGAGTTTTGTAGCAATAATCTACAACATCAAATACAATAGCATCAAAATCAATTAATTCGAGTGTTCAGTAGCGCATTCACCACCCATTGTCAACCTTATGATAGTCTTCATAAAAATATTTAAGGCATCTGTTGTTTTATTTCCTGTTGCCAGATTGCAATTTAGTATTATATGTAGCTATCAAAGCTTATTTAAAAATAAACAGTTGTGCTTAGTCTTGTCCACTCTAATTGATTTGTAAGTGACATTGGAACTAAAATTATGTTAAAATAGTTCAATTCATTTCATTAGTTCTAGCCCAAATAATAACTACATAAGTACACGGTTTAGTCATTTATCATCAAATATAAATATAGCACATGTAATAAAAAATATAATTGTAATGTTGATATATTTACCTGTGTTATAGTAGTTATATATGTCTTTTAAGTGGTATTTTACTGATAATTACTTCATTTTAGTGTATAGCCTTTTTTTTTTAATATTCATCTGAACACCAATTGTAAGTTCAATAAATTTTGACACTCCCTGCCTAGTATCCTATTAGTATACATATATTAACATCTGTGAGGAGCATGTTCGACTGGTAGAAAATAAGTTTCTAATTGGTACTTGTTTTTATCCCACGAAAAAAAAAGAGAGAGAGAGAGTGAGTGAGAGAGAGAGAGAGAGAACATTATTTTTATTAGAACTGTTGGTAACCCCTACTAGATTTAAATGGCTATCGATCATACAGAGGGAAAGAGAGAGAGAGAGATAGAAGATTATTTTTGTTAGAACTGTTGGTAACCCCAACTAGATTTAAATGGCTAATGATCATAAAATGTGATATAAAACGTTCATTTTTCCCCCCTGACGAATATTTGTTGAAAATAAATAATTGTAGCGGAAATATATTTATTTTGAAAACTTGCTTCATATTTAAGGGCGATACCCTAGTTATATTAACTTACTTCATACTTACGGGCGATACCCTAGTTATATTAATTTACTTCATATTTACGGGCGATACCCTAGTTATATTATAAGGACCAAAGGAGAGGCCCCCTCAACCAAGGGGCTCTTGGAGATCACTTCGTTGGCCATCTTCCTAACACTGACCCGACCACACATTGGCCATCTTCCTAACACTGACCCGGACACACATTGGCCATCTTCCTAACACTGACCCGGCCACACATTGGCCATCTTCCTAACACTGACCCGACCACACATTGGCCATCTTCCTAACACTGACCCGGCCACACATTGGCCATCTTCCTAACACTGACCCGATCACACATTGGCCATCTTCCTAACACTGACCCGGTCACACATTAAAAAACGACATTGGCCATCTTCCTAACACTGACCCGGCCACACATTGGCAATATTCCTAACACTGACCCGGCCACATATTGGCCATGTTCCTAACACTGACCCGGCCACACATTGGCCATCTTCCTAACACTGACCCGGCCACACATTGGCCATCTTTCTAACACTGACCCGGCCACACATTACATCACGACATTGGCCATCTTACTAACACTGACCCGGCCACACATTACATCTCGACATTGGCCATCTCACAAACACTGAACCGGCCACACATTACATCACGACATAGGCCATCTTACTAACACTGACCCGGCCACATATTACATCACGACATTGGCCATCTTACTAACACTGACCCGGCCACACATTACATCACGACATTGGCCATCTTACTAACACTGACCCGGCCACACATTGGCCATCTTCCTAACACTGACCCGGCCACATATTGGCTATCTTTCTAACACTGACCCGGCCACACATTACATCACGACATTGGCCATCTTCCTAACACTGACCCGGCCACACATTGGACATCTTTCTAACACTGACCCGGCCACACATTGGCCATCTTTCTAACATTGACCCGGCCACACATTGGACATCTTTCTAACACTGACCCGGCCACACATTGGACATCTTTCTAACACTGACCCGGCCACACATTGGCCATCTTTCTAACACTGACCCGGCCACACATTACATCTCGACATTGGCCATCTTCCTAACACTGACCCGGCCACACATTGGCCATCTTCCTAACACTGACCCGGCCACACATTGGCCATCTTCCTAACACTGACCCGGCCACACATTGGCCATCTTTCTAACACTGACCCGGCCACACATTGGCCATCTTTCTGACACTGACACGGCCACACATTGGCCATCTTCCTAACACTGACCCGGCCACACATTGGCCATCTTTCTGACACTGACCCGGCCACACATTGGCCATCTTCCTAACACTGACCGGGCCACACATTGGCCATCTTCCTAACACTGACCTGGCCACACATTGATCATCTTCCTAACACTGACCCGGCCACATATTGGCCATCTTCCTAACACTGACCCGGCCACACATTGGCCATCTTCCTAACACTGACCCGGCCACACATTGGCCATCTTCCTAACACTGACCCGGCCAAACATTATCTCAGCTGTCAGCCCCAACCCAGCGATGCTATAATTCCACGAGCACTCGTCACAAGTGCAGACAGGTCATTAGCTCAAACCGGAGACGTTACTAACATACTATTGTTTGCGTGTGTTTGTGAGTTTGTGTTTGTCATTGTTGTTTTAAGTTTCAATACTTAAGTTTCAGATAGAGGAGCCTAGAAATGACAAAGTATGATGTTCAAACGTGTTCAAACCGACCTGACTATCTAATAATGTTGATCAATTTCTTCATTTCCTTTCGTTCCAAGCACAAGTATAAACTTTAGTCTGTTTCCTTCTCTATTGTAGCCATGCAGGATGTCAGATATTGATAGCTTTAAATCTGAGTCTTGGTGTCTGATGACTGATGACTGATGACTGATAAATTCCTATACTTTTTAAAATCTCTTCCTACGACAAACCTCATTGCTCTTCTCTCTCTTCCTCCCTACCCCCTCTCCTCGCTCGGCATCTCTCTGTGTCTCTTCATGTATACCCCCCCACCCCTGTCTCTCTCTTCCTTCCTACCGCCCCCCTCTCTCTGCATCTCTGTGTCTCTTCATGTATATTCCCCCCCCCACCCCTCTCCAACTCTCTCATTCTCACAATCTCCTTCGCTATATCTTTTCAAGTACCACTCTTCCTCTTCTCGCTCTATATATTAGTTCTTGTTTTTAATTTAATTTATTTTATAAACATATTCCACTGCTAACAAACAGATCAATGGAACTGGAACAACATAAAATTTGAATAAATTGTTTTCCGTTCTATCAGTTCATCAGAAATCCATACCGCATTAACGATCGCTCATGCCTACCTTCTCATCCATCGCTTTTGTTCTATCAAACAATGATATCATCCGCTACTTTCGATGATTCCATTTTAGTAGGATTAGGTTATGATCGGTGTCATGGATTCGGTCTGGCTAGAAATATAGCTAGATTTGGCTACAAATATAGCTATGTCTGGCAGAAATATAGCCAGATCTGGTTTGAAGTATATCTAGGTCTGGGTAGAAATATAGCTAGGTCTGGCTAGAAATATAGCTAGGTCTGGCTAGAAATATAGCTAGGTCTGGCTAGAAATATAGCTAGGTTTGGCTGGAAATATATCTAGGTATGGCTAGAAATATAGCTAGGTTTTTGAGAGAAAAATATCTAGGTATGGCTAGAAATATAGCTAGGTTTGGCTAGAAATATATCTAGGTCTGGCTAGAAATATATCTAGGTCTGGTTAGAAATATAGCTAGGTCTCAATAAAAAAATATAACCTGGTCTGGCTAGAAATATAGCTAGGTTTCGGCTAGAAATATAACTAGGTCTTGTTAGAAATATAGCTAGGTTTTGGCTTGAAATATAGCTAAGTTAGGCTAGAAATATAGCTAGGCTTTGGCTAGAAATATATGTAGGTCTGGCTAGAAATGGATCTAGTTTGCAACAAAATATCATAATCTTTTCGTCTACATTTGATCGCAAACACCAACAAACAGTGCTACCAAACAACGACCGGGTCAAAATGATATCTAGAATATTTTATAGTCAGTGAATTTAAAATCCCCCCACCCATCACCCCATCCCACCCCACTCTCACAAAAACAGTTTCTCTTTGTCACTATTCAAAAAGTAAAATTAATAGGCCTTAAAAAAATTTACAATAGCCGGTTACATCTTTTTAAGAGGACTTTATTTGGAAACATTTTGTTCAATTGATAGAAATCTAAAAGCACCTCAAAACCCATGATTTAAATTGTGAAAAGACTTGTCCCCGTGTGTGGATTAGTTAGAGTTGGAATATAACTGTTGGTATCGTAAATATACCTGTTGGTATCGTAAATATGCCTGTTGGTATCGTAAGTATACCTGTTGGTATGGTAAATATACCTGTTGGTATCGTAAGTATACCTGTTGGTATCGTAAATATACCTGTTGGTATCGTAAATATACCTGTTGGTATCGTAAATATACCTGTTGGTATCGTAAATATACCTGTTGGTATCGTAGTGCTCCAGTCAGTGGCAGAATGGGCTCGTGTCTATCCATGTATTCAATGCTCTCAAGAAACTCAAGATACTCATGAGTGGTGATATGTTCTAGTCAAATATTATTCATATTTTACGTTGGTCACCTATTATACCCAAAGATTTTTAGCGCATTTTCGAGAAGTCGAATGCGCTATTGCACCCGTTTTGTCCGTCCGTCCGTCATCAACCTTGATCTCAGCATCCATAAGTCCTAGACCCATGAGGTATATATGTTTTTTGTATGTCCTGACCTGCCATTTGTGCATCAACACTCAGTTACTCGATCCGTTAAAAAACCCCGTTAAAACTACCAAAAAATATTTCGAATCGAGAGGTAACACTAGCGCAGGGAACGGCCGCCATTGCCGGAAGTCGAATGCATAATCATTCAGGCATTGAAGAGTGGTGCGAAAGGGTGCAAAAGAATTAGTTGTTTTTTTTTAGTTGACGTCATTAGAATATGTGTAAAAGTTTAGAGAGTTTTACGTCATCATTTGTGGTGACTTGTAGTTAGATTAAAGAGAAAATAATTTTTTTTTAAATGTAAAGAAATGACTTATAAATTTAAAAAAATGTAAGGTATATTCATTACACAAGAAAATTCATAAAAATATGTCTAAAATCTAAACACAATTACTGATAACTACATAATTCTGATATATAAACACCCAGTGGTGTGGTTCTGTATGTTTGTAACGTAACGCTGAGGAGCGATGTACGACAGTCTACAGCAGTTAGTTTAGTTGAAACGCTGAGGAGCGATGTACGACAGTCTACAGCAGTTAGTTTAGTTGAAAAATCGTGTTTTGATGAGCGCTGTAAAAATATTTAATATGATGACGTCATTGTTTGGTGTGCATCGGTGCGCAAAATACAACCCCTATTATTATTATTAAATACTTTGCGTACATTTCATAAAGTTTAATAATTCGTATTTATCAAAAAAGGACAAGTTAGTTGGTCTTTAAAAAAAAGGTTCGCGCCGTAGGCGCCCAAAAAACGGGGGCGCCGCAGGCGCCACGGCGCCCCGGCACAATCTAGTAACTACATAATTCTGATATCTAACATAAGTACTGATACATAATACGAAAATGCGCTAACACGTCCTGAATTCCAATAGGGACCAGGCTTAACATGATTTTTTTAAAATATGCTAACAATTTTTTGTTCTTACAAAGGACATTTTGTTTTTATGGGACATTGTGTTTTAGAGTCACAGGTACTTTATGTTGTCACCTCAGAATAATTTTTTGGGAGTCATCAACATAAACTCAGTAGAAATTCAGATCAGTTTTCAGTTTCTTGAGAAGCTCTTGGCCTCTCCATTTAACAACACCAGATTTAAAAAAAACCACTGGTATACATCCACACCGAGCCACTGGTCATCAAATGAAAGTCAGGGGACCAAGCGAGATGGGTTGATAAGTGTTTAGCAATCAGGAGCCACACAGCCCGGCCAGGGCAGTCAATTATTCATGTGAGACAATCCTCGGAGTAGAAATTAGAGTATTTCTTTCCCACGGGGCAGATGTCCAGCACCACGGTGGTCAGTGAGTAAATGGACAGGAGTGGACTGAGAAGGATTGGGCGCTCGGGGCTGTCACTTGAGGCTTAGGCCAGGAGGAATGGACCGACAAGGGAAAGTACTTCACGAAAACGTTAGAATTGTCTTCTCCCTTGGAGTATTTTGGAATTTTGATTATTTCCACTAAGGGCAGTTGATTGAAAGTCACCAGTTCAATAGCTAGACAATTAAAAAGAGAAATTTATTTGATCGAAAGACAATAAATGGAGCTAATAATATAATTTTTGATGGTCTGGAATCTATTTCAAGTTTTAAAACATGAATAAAACATTGGAAGGCACAAATCTTGTTTCAATTTATTTAATACTTGTGATAATCTATTTTTAAAAATGGTGAAGGCCATGACAGAAGTTAAAACTTATTAGACTACATTTAATAACATGTGGTCCGCGGACCTCTAGTGGTCCACAGAGATGTCAATGGTGATCCACAGAGATGTCAATGGTGGTCCGCAGAGACGTCAATGGTGGTCCAAAGAGATGTTAATGGTGGTCCACAGAGATGTCAATGGTGGTCC
>MUZC01001072.1:605549-630519 GCA_002072015.1 Radix auricularia
AGAGATGTCAATGGTGGTCCGTAGAGAAGTCAATGGTGGTCCACAGAGATGTCAATGGTGGTCCAAAGAGATGTCAATGGTGGTCCGTAGAGAAGTCAATGGTGGTCCACAGAGATGTCAATGGTGGTCCACAGAGATGTCAGTGGTGGTCCAAAGAGATGTCAATGGTGGTCCACAGAGATGTCAATGGTGGTCCACAGAGATGTCAATGGTGGTCCGTAGAGATGTCAATGGTGGTCCACAGAGATGTCAATGGTGGTCCGTAGAGATGTCAATGGTGGTCCACAGAGATGTCATTGGTGGTCCACAGAGATGTCAATGGTGGTCCAAAGAGATGTCAATGGTGGTCCACAGAGAAGTCAATGGTGGTCCGTAGAGATGTCAATGGTGGTCCACAGAGATGTCAATGGTGGTCCACAGAGATGTCAATGGTGGTCCACAGAGATGTCAATGGTGGTCCACAGAGATGTCAATGGTGGTCCGCGAGCAAAGCAAGAAATTTTCAAAGTTTAACAAATGTAAAGAAGTGTTAATTATAAATGGTGTCACGTTTTAATCTACTGCTTAATTTTAATTTTCACCATCGTAATAGCTTAGTGCTGTGAAACAATATTTTTTAATTCTTTGTTTACTTTCAGCTGTACCGGAAATCACATGACGTCACTCTAGATTCTAAAAAAAAAAAAAAATTCTTGTTGTTTATGATGACATTCAAAAATATATCTTTTTAATTTATTTTTTTAAAACGATAAGTAAATTAATCTTAAATTAATAATACAATTAATAAAATAATAAATTAATTAAATTGATTGAAAACCTGGATATGTTTCAAATAAAGAAAACTGCGAAATATAAGGACAACAATAATGATTCCTTAGATATTTCTTTATTCCTGCCCAGTATTCAAGGGTGGAATGGGTTGTTTGAAAAAAATCAGGAAAACCAAAAATTTATTAACATTTAAAACTCTATTAAGAGTTCAAGACTAGACAAAATCTATATATAAGCGTAGGGCATAATAATCTTCGCATAGAAGGAACGCCTGTATGAGATAAGATAAGATAAGATAAGATAAGATAATATTTATCCTCATGATATGTATTTGAAAAAAAAATAAGAAAAGAAAAAAAAAGTTTTTAACCATAAATCCTTTATGTACAAGACATTACTCAAATAATATGGGACGTGGTGGTCGAAAGGTAGCGCTCTCGACTGTCAATGGTCACGAGTTCGAATCCACACGAAGGTGAGGATTTGTCCTCGGGGCCTGAGGAGTCCCCGAGTCACCCAGCTCCGAATGTGTACCTAACTAGACAATAGTTAGGCGGCTGGGGTAATGCGTGGAACCCCTATAGCCGTGGCCTGTGACCGCTGCATCACTTGCCAACAGATCATCTCTCATGGTCTGTGGACGCAATTATCTTCTGCATAGAAGGAGCGTCTGTATATCTAAGATAAGAAGATAATATTCATTATAATACGCATCGCACGACAATTCAAAATCCCAAAATTTTTGTTATGTCTCATATATAAAATATTTATAGTAAACAAATCTACTAAAATCTGCCTGCCAAATTTCAGCTTGATTTGATCAAGGGAAAAGGGTTACAAAAACATGTTCAATACAATGCGCACTGCGGGACAAACTAAGATAAAAAAAAAAAAATTAAATATCAGTAATATATTTAAAAAATCATGTTAAGCCTGGTACCTATTGGAATTCAGGACGTGTTAGCGCATTTTCGTATTATGTATCAGCACTTATGTTAGATATCAGAATTATGAAGTTATCAGTAATTGTGTTTAGATTTTAGACATATTTTTTAAATTTTCTTGTGTAATGAATATACCTGACATTTTTTTATTTAAAAGTCATTTCTTTACATTTAAAAAAAAAAATTATTTTCTCTTTAATCCAACTACAAGTCACCACAAATGATGACGTAAAACTCTCTAAACTTTTACACATATTCTAATGACGTCAACTAAAAAAAAAAAACTAATTCTTTTGCACCCTTTCGCACCACTCTTCAATGCTTGAAGAATTATGCATTCGACTTCCGGCAATGGCGGCCGTTCCCTGCGCTAGTGTTACCTCTCGATTCGAAATATTTTTTGGTAGTTTTAACGGGGTTTTTAAACGGATCGAGTAACTGAGTGTTGATGCACAAATGGCAGGTCAGGGCATACAAAAAACATATATACCTCATGGGTCTAGGACTTATGGATGCTGTGATCAAGGGTGATGACGGACGGACGGACGGACAAAACGGGTGCAATAGCGATTTCGACATCTCGAAAATGCGCTAAAAAGTATGGTCAACATATTGCGCACCGCACCGTGTGACAGGAACATTTTAAAAAGATGGCTCAATATATAAACGCATCACGACAGTCCAGCACAAAAATTTACATGCAAATAAAGAGACATGGAGATCTAAAAAATTATTAACTTATTTATAATACAGTCGATCAATGTGAAATTTTAACATATCATTTTAATCGTCGCTACGAGTCTTCCTGCAAAATATTATCTTGCTAGCATACAGGGAAGTGGGCTAATAATCGATCCAAAGTTTTTGCATCAATCAACCAGACGCCACAAGTTAATATAAAGGCTTTAAAAAGACGAATTGCCAAAATAATGAGAATAGTGTGCCTTGGGTTTGATTGTGTCATTGTAAATGATGAAATCAGATAACAGTGGGTCAAGTGTTCGGAAATTCTTGCAAATGAAGCTGTGAAACCTGAAAAACTCTGAAGACATCTTAATACTAAATCAAAATGTTAGCTCGGAGAACCAGTGGAAAATTTTCAGTGCAATGAACATTCACATCATAGCCAGAAGTCTTGCATACGACAAGCAACAAAGTCAATGGAAATAATTTAAGAGCATCATTTTTTGGCGAAGTTAAGAGTTGCACAGGCTTAAACGCCTCGCAGAATTGCAGAAACTCTGGTAATGCTTGCTGCTTTAAACTTAAAGTAATTCCAATTTCAAACTATGCGATCCAAAGACGTGTTTCTTTGTCAATATCTGGCGTCTAACAACTGTTGACGTCAAACAACAACTGACGTCACACAACAGCTGACGTCAAACAACAACTGACGTCACACAACAGCTGACGTCACACAACAGCTGACGTCAAACAACAACTGACGTCACACAACAGCTGACGTCAAACAACAGCTGACGTCAAACAGCAACTGACGTCAAACAACAACTGACGTCACACAACAAGTAACGTCAAACAACAACTAACGTCAAAAACAGTTGACGTGATACAACAACTGACGTCAGTCAACAACTGATGTCAAACAACAACTGACGTCAGCAACAGTCGATTTCAAGGCAGCCACATTGTAAACAATTAGTTATTTTATTGGACGAGTCGACTGATTTTTGCGGCCTGTCACAGTAATGGTTTATGTCAGATATGTCGGGATGATTGAAGATTTTTGTTTTCAAAACTAGTCCGGGCGGACAACTAGTGATGAACTTTTTTCTGTCTTTGATAAGTGAATGGCAGCTAATGGCATCGAATGGTCCAGGTGTGTCAGTGTTTGCACGGACAGTGCTGAAGTATATGGCAGCTAATGGCATCGAATGGTCCAGGTGTGTCCGTGTTTGCACGGACAGTGCTGAAGTATATGGCAGCTAATGGCATCGAATGGTCCAGGTGTGTCAGTCTTTCCACGGACAGTGCTGAAGTATATGGCAGCTGATTCGAATGGTCCAGGTGTGTCAGTCTTTCCACGGACAGTGCTGAAGTATATGGCAGCTGATGGCATCGAATGGTCCAGGTGTGTCAGTGTTTGCACGGACAGTGCTGAAGCAATGACTGGAAACGAATGCGAGCCAAAATGGCCGACTGCCACATTTACGCGCTGTGTGATTCATCCAGAAAGTTTAGTCAGTAAAAGAATGACCGCGACTTGAAATCTGTTTGTGACCGGCCAATAAAAGTTGTTCATTTTATCAAGCCCTGACCATTAAATCATCATGACTTTGCTTCGAATTTGTATCTTAAACAAGAGCAGCTACTGCCGCATAGAGAAGTTCACAACGTTATATACACCCACTACAAGACTCTCACATCACAACTTTATATACACTCACTCCACTGTCATTGCCTCTCATTACCTGAGGGTCAGTGCCTCTCATAACTTGAGGGTCAGTGCCTCTCATCACCTGATGGTCAGTGCCTCTCATTACCTGAGGGTCAGTGCCTCTCATCACCTCACTTGAGGGTCAGTGCCTACATCAGAGCCTAGATATCGATGATAATAACAAAGGGGAATGAATGGTGACAGACTCACTTGCCTAAACAAACAAAGACTTCGACCATTACAAATACCGCACGGTGTCTGGGGATAAAACTTGTGTATGAAACAAATATGAACAAAGTTATTAGCAGACGTCGAGATTTAAAAAAAATTTTTTACGCCTGTTGCATAGTTTGGAAAGAATCTAGATTATTCTGACTCTTTATAATTTAAGCATTTATTTGAATAAATAAGACTATAAACACATAGAGAATGCTTTGGGTAGAGGTAAATATTTCAAATGTCTACTTTCAAAATCGAGGATCAATACGTATGTCGGCAGATTTATTCGGTAATCGATTTCAACGGTCCAAACTCCAATGTGAAATTTGCTGCCCGTAAATTTATTACACGCCATCATCAAAATTCAGGAGCCTGGGTTCAAATATTTATTTAAAAAAATGGCCTCGTGTTTTGTATTGGTCTGTGTGTATCGATCCGCTTCGCATATTCCCAATGGTGTCACTAGGGCGGGGAGTACACTAGGTCAATTAATTAACCCTGTATGCAGGCAGCACTGCCTCGGCAAACACCACATACCACAATACAAATAAGGGTGCAGCTGGTCTGCTCGTTGCTGGGGGTTATTACGTAGTGAGAAAATCGTGTTTTGGTGTAGAGAGTTTTTGTGTGTCATATTCCACAATTTCCGGCCTGAATGAATGTTCCAATTGTTTGATAACAAACGCTTTGAAAAGTGCAAGGCCATAACTCCTAATACTGTCTACACAATTTATTTTTGAAGGAGCCCATTTGCTACTTCTATTTTTCTGTTCCTTTTTGATTTGTGTTTGATTTTGTTTTTCTTCAATCAAGAGCCCTATCACACATCATTTGTTTGATTGTGGTTAGGGTCAACAAATGAATAATGCCGCCGCGCCCTCTTTTAAAAGTATAATGTAATTAGAACGGTGTTAACAGGAATACTTGAATGGAATAGCGTGAGACGTCTTAATACTTTTATCACAACAACAACACAACTATTGATGGTCAATGTTGTACAACTAATAAGATAATGGACATTATCTATCTACGGAGTCCTTTCAAGATAGGTTCAAAGTTGTTTTTTTTTTTTGGTTTACTTTGGGATATGCTTTAAGAGAATTTGAGTCTTGTCACTATCCTGAATGAAAGAAGTTTTCAGTACCAAGTATCATGTAGTACTATGTTTCTTGTTTCATTTATCTTTAATGAAATTTCAACTGGTTTTATTTTCTTTTGTTTAAAAGTAATTTGATTTGAACTTTGACCCCATTAGAGTAGCTATTTTAGGGTTTAAAACACCTTTTAATAGAGCTAAATATCTCCACTAGGATTGTATCAATCTTATGGAGCTAAATATCTCCACTAGGATTGTATCAATCTTATAGAGCTAAATATCTCCACTAGGATTGTATCAATCTTATAGAGCTAATATCAATCTTATAGAGCTAAATATCTCCACTAGGATTGTATCAATCTTATAGAGCTAAATATCTCCACTAGGATTGTATCAATCTTAAAGACCTAACATCTTGACCCCCCCCCCTGCCCTAACCTAAGATGGCGTATATCTCACAGAGCTATTATTGCTATTCCTGTATCTAAGATGGCGTATATTAAAAACTTATATTCGGATTTCCCATCCTAAGATTACGTGCGTGTGGAGGGGGGAGTGGGATTTGTGTTTGACAGCAAATAGCACGTGTGACTGACTTTTCGCACTTCAACCGATAGCTGGAATAATAATTGAAAATATACAAACAACCCGGAGTTATCCCTTACAAATTCGTATTGATCTCCCCTGTCCAGAGTAAATACATAGCACAGCCAATGAATAAAATGTTCCCTGAATGTACTGGGAAATTTGCTCACTAGAACCACGTGTATAACAATCCGGAAAGTGAATTCTTGTTGTAGGGAGATAGTGTCTAGGTATAGGAAGATATTGAACTAGTTGTAGGGAGACAGTGTCTAGCTCTAGGGAGATATTGAACTAGTTGTAGGGAGACAGTGCCTAGCTATAGGGAGATATTAAACTAGTTGTAGGGAGACAGTGCCTAGCTATAGGGAGATATTAAACTAGTTGTAGGGAGACAGTGTCTAGCTATAGAAGATATTGAACTAGTTGGAGTGAGACAGTGTCTAGCTATAGGGAGATATTGAACTAGTTGTAGGTAGACAGTGTCTAGCTATAGGGAGATATTGAACTAGTTGTAGGGAGACAGTGTCTAGCTATAGAGAGATATTGAACTAGTTGGAGTGAGACAGTGTCTAGCTATAGGGAGATATTGAACTAGTTGGAGGGAGACCGTGTCTAGCTATAGGGAGATATTGAACTAGTTGTAGGTAGACAGTGTCTAGCTATAGGAAGATATTGAACTAGTTGGAGTGAGACAGTGTCTAGCTATAGGGAGATATTGAACTAGTTTGAGGGAGACAGTGTCTAGCTATAGGGAGATATTGAACTAGTTGTCGAGAGATAGTGTCTAGCTATATGGAGATATTGAACTAGTTGTAGGTAGACAGTGTCTAGCTATAGGGAGATATTGAACTAGTTGTCGAGAGATAGTGTCTAGCTATAGGGAGATATTGAACTAGTTGTAGGGAGACAGTGTCTAGCTATAGGGAGATATTGAACTAGTTGTAGGGAGACAGTGTCTAGCTATAGGAAGATATTGAACTAGTTGTAGGGAGATAGTTTCTAGCTATAGGAAGATATTGAACTAGTTGTAGGGAGACAGTTTCTAGCTATAGGAAGATATTGAACTAGTTGTAGGGAGACAGTGTCTAGCTATAGGGAGATATTAAACTAGTTGTAGGGAGACAGTGTCTAGCTATAGGGAGATAGTAAACTAGTTGTAAGGAGACAGTGCCTAGCTATAGGAAGATATTGAACTAGTTGTAGGGAGACAGTGTCTAGCTATAGGAAGATATTGAACTAGTTGTAGGGAGATAGTTTCTAGCTATAGGGAGATATTGAACTAGTTGTAGGGAGACAGTTTATATCTATCGTGTTGTATAATTCACGTAAACGACCATATGCAAATGAGCATGACGAATGATTCCCACTTGGGTCGAAAGATCATAGTTGGCAAGCGGAAAGGGACGAAAAGAAAAAAAAAAGGTTGTTTGGGAGGGGTGTGTGGCAACAATGCTTCTTGCGTTCATTTGCGTTGTTCCTTCACTGGATAATATATGATTCGTAGTGTAGTGGTTATCAAGTCAGCAGTGCACGCTGAAATGTCCTGAATTCAAATCCCAGATGGAAAAATTTTAAAACAAAATTAAATTATTTCTTTCTGCCTTTTCTTTTCCCCATTTTTCTTACGAACATGACTAAACCTATAGTCGGAAAATCACAGTTTATGGTTGGCAAGGGTGGTAGTAGTGGGTGGGGGGCAGGCAACAACAACCGCCGTGCACATGTTTCAAAGTTTACTCCTTTTTCTCCATTACTTCGTGCTGCTGTTTGTGTCCGTTTTCTCTCCCCCCCCCCCACCCACACCTTTCTTTGAACTATCTATGCGCAGTAGGCAACGCTGTGCGTCCTCTTGTAGAAAAATATTGGACTAGTTTGGTGAAACATTGGACTAGTTTGGTGAAACATTGGACTAGTTTGGTGAAACATTGGACTAGTTTGGTGAAACATTGGACTAGTTTGGTGAAAAATTGGACTAGTTTGGTGAAACATTGGACTAGTTTGGTGAAACATTGGACTAGTTTGGTGAAACATTGGACTAGTTTGGTGAAACTTTGGACTAGTTTGGTGAAACATTGGACTAGTTTGGTGAAACATTTGACTAGTTTGGTGAAACATTGGACTAGTTTGGTGAAACATTTGACTAGTTTGGTGAAACATTGGACTAGTTTGGTGAAACATTGGACTAGTTTGGTGAAAAATTGGACTAGTTTGGTGAAACATTGGACTAGTTTGGTGAAACATTGGACTAGTTGTAGATAGACATTGGATTAGTTTATTAGTGCCCTTGATTTCTTGAATATAAATATTAAATATTCTAATAGTTGTATAATACCATAGGTAAGGCCTAAAAGAGGCACTAAAAGACATTTGAAATCTTTTCTGTGCTTTGATTAAGGAATCTAGAAGAAAAAGATATTTTCGGAGATTTTTTTCTATATCAAGTATTTTCTCAGATTCCTTCATTTGATACAAAGAATGACTAGGGTCTAGATCACATTTAGGTTGAAGTAGTTTACACCTTGTCTATTGTGATTCAAAGTTGCATTTCAAAGGTGACAGGTAATGACAGGTAATGGCAGGTAATGGCAGGTAATGGCTTTTGTAAAGATGTTTTGAGAATGACTGTTGTGCTCAGCTGTTTTTATTTCTGGTTCGAGGGAGAAACATTGTGGTCAGCTGTTTTTATTTCTGGTTCGAGGGAGAACGAGGGAGAAACATTGTGGTCAGCTGTTTTTATTTCTGGTTCGAGGGAGAAACATTGTGGTCAGCTGTTTTTATTTCTGGTTCGAGGAAGAAACATTGTGGTCAGCTGTTTTTATTTCTGGTTCGAGGGAGAAAAATTGTGGTCATTTGTTAATGGATGAAATGTTTGTGTTTGTCCCCGTTAATTTCCCACTTTCTTTTCGATCATGACTTCGCAACACCATAACAAGCACAAGACGAGTAGAAATAAGCTTAACGAATAACCTTTGTCAGGTTATGCCAATTAGTTTATGGTTGGCAAGATAGGGTGGTGAAGAGTGGGGGGTGTTAAGTGGCTAACCCCAGTGCACATGTTTCCAGATCAACAATGCGTCGCAGTTATCCCCGCATCCGAGGTTCATTCGCATTGTTCTGATTTCACCCCCACCACTTTCTTTGCACTATCTATGAGCAAATCTGCGGCGTATGCTACGCCGCGGGTATCTAGTGAAGATATAAGTCATAAAGTCGTCATCTTGTCCACAATGGTGATGTGTAGCTGTTTTAGCTTTCTGTGGGTAATACAGACGTTGTCTTCAAGTATTGTTTCTATCGACATAGCAAGATGCGTGACCCTTCAAAGTAAAGTTTCGTGATTTAAAAATACCTTATCTATATACAAAAACTTTGTTGTGTTTATCGACTACATTTTATGCATATCTCAATTAGTGTGAACAATTTTGTTATAGACTCTTCAGAATTCAAAAGCCATTACTAAACTATCGATTTAACTATAAGACCAGAGCTTAATGAACTGTCAATCACAATGGAACTAGTTACAAATTCAAATTTTTACTGAGATCCACCGGTATCAAATCAGAAATATTTGTCCCTAAGTTTTTAAGTTCTTCTTATGATTAGAGAAAGAAATTAAAAGATCATTTGTTTCTCAATTGCTTCCCCCCACTACCCGCGCAAGTGATTACTTGATTGGTAAAAGATATAATAAATATACCGAAATGTGTCTAAGGTTTTGAAACTTAGGTTTGCGAATCCGGATTATCAGAACCAGGTGAGAAAACCCAAATTAGGGACCCAGGTAATCAATCCAGGATATTTAAGAAAATCCAAAGAAGCAACCCCCTTGTTAGCAACCCCCTTGTTAGCAACCCCCTTGTTAGCAAACCCCTTGTTAGCAACCCCTTGTTAGCAACCCACTTGTTAGCAACCCCCTTGGTTGGCAACACCCTTGTTAATAACCCCCTTGCTAGCAACCCCCTTGGTTGGCAACACCCTTGTTAATAACCCCCTTGTTAGGAACCCCCCTTTTAGCAACCCCCTTGTTAGCAAACCCCTTGTTAGCAACCCCTTGTTAGCAACCCCCTTGTTAGCAACCCCCTTGTTAGCGACCCCATTGTTAAAAAACCTAAGTTAAAAATTCCAGCATAAAATCAGTATTTTTAAAAGTACGCCAATATTTACATTCATATTTATTTTTGCCTTTTGTTTAAAGATAAAACTTTTTTGTCTCTTCAGATAGTTGACATTGGCGCTGTCTAAATCTATTTTTGAGGACGATCCCCGCCGCAGAGCATCGTTGGGAACAACCGAGTAAACACCGATACCTTTGTGTCCCCCCCCCCCCCGGTGACGAGTCGATTCTCGCTCAGCCGTAACGATCCTGTTTGGAGAGTAGCAAGACCATCTCTGTTTACAAGGTGGTTAGCCATCATCCATCTACCATGATGACGTCATGATCTCCACCATGGGGTGAACAGGAGCACACGCCAAGCCACAATGGGATTTTTCAAACCAAGTACGATGAAGGCATCTCCCGACAGGATTATCTAAGTCTTTCACGACGCCCCTCTAAAGTTCAACGCCAAAGATGTTTTAATCAGACGGGCTCTCTGCGCTGTAGTTTATTAGATTGTAGTCGTACTTGTTGCTGCTTTGTGTGATTAAATAATCGATTATGTTTGGGTGTTAAACAATAAAACCAACCGACCAATCACATACATCGTCATAGTACTTCAAGATAAAACAAACATCGTTAAAGTTACGGAAGACAACTCTGCCGATGATAAATAAACATTGACTATTGTCTCCCATTTCCACATAGGGATCAGCCCCTACGAGCCCTGGATTGCAGATGAAAAGCTTTTCCAAAGGGCGTAATTTCTAAAGCAGTATTTCAACATCTCGAACTAAACAGTAAATGTCTGGACGCGACGTTCAGATCTGCTGTACAAAGGATATCAAAGGGAGATCACAACATGTTTTTTGGTTGGTGGTGATTGTCTTCGGTGTTTTCGTCAGAGACTTGTTTAACGGGCCCAAAAGAGCTGTAGATCTACTGATAGAGCTGACATGAACATTTGAACATTTTTTTCTCATGGATATAACTTCGTTTTGGAGACGTGTGGCCTTGACCTTGCTGGTGCTCGTGGCTGTCGCCGTGATATTGCCGTGGACATGTGCTGGACAACGAGTTGATTCAGAGAAGAATATAACCGGGTGAGTAGCTCTAGTGTGTCTGGTCCCAATATAACCGGGTGAGTAGATTTAGTGTGTCTGGTCCCAATATAACAGGGTGAGTAGATTTAGTGTGTCTGGTCCCAATGTAACCGGGTGAGTAGATTTAGTGTGTCTGGTCCCAATATAACCGGGTGAGTAGCTATGGTGTCTCTGGTCCCAATATAACCGGGTGAGTAGATTTAGTGTGTCTGGTCCCAATATAACCGGGCGATTTGTTTTAGTTGTTTCTGGTCCCAATATAACCGGGTGAGTAGCTCTAGTGTGTCTGGTCCCAATGTAACCGGGTGAGTAGCTTTAGTGTGTCTGGTCCCAATATAACCGGGTGAGTAGCTTTAGTGTTTCTGGTCCCAATATAACCGGGTGAGTAGCTTTAGTGTGTCTGGTCCCAATATAACCGGGTGAGTAGATTTAGTGTGTCTGGTCCCAATATAACCGGGTGAGTAGCTTTAGTGTGTCTGGTCCCAATGTAACCGGGTGAGTAGCTTTAGTGTGTCTGGTCCCAATATAACCGGGTGAGTAGCCTTAGTGTGTCTGGTCCCAATGTAACCGGGTGAGTAGCCTTAGTGTGTCTGGTCCCAATATAACCGGGTGAGTAGCTATGGTGTGTCTGGTCCCAATATAACCGGGTGAGTAGCTATGGTGTGTCTGGTCCCAATATAACCGGGTGAGTAGCTTTAGTGTGTCTGGTCCCAATATAACCGGGTGAGTAGCTAGGGTGTGTCTGGTCCCAATATAACCGGGTGAGTAGCTTTAGTGTGTCTGGTCCCAATATAACCGGATGAGTAGCTTTAGTGTGTCTGGTCCCAATATAACCGGGTGAGTAGCTTTAGTGTGTCTGGTCCCAATATAACCGGGTGAGTAGATTTAGTGTGTCTGGTCCCAATGTAACCGGGTGAGTAGATTTAGTGTGTCTGGTCCCAATATATCCGGGTGAGTAGATTTAGTGTGTCTGGTCCCAATATAACCGGGTGAGTAGATTTAGTGTGTCTGGTCCCAATAAAACCGGGCGAGTTGCGATAGTAAATGGAAAACATGTAAACAGGGTATGATAGGAGAACCAAGAAAAAAATTTAGCAATTATTAATTATACATAAGGCTTAATTAATTCTAATTTAGAAATACAACACAAAGATAACTTAATACAACCATCAGATAGACATAAAGATAAAAACAACTTTCTTATTCTATATGCAAGAACAAACACATACAAGTTTTCTTTCTTTCCGTCCGGTATTCGGGCGTGGAATGGGTTGCCTGAAGAAACCAGGAAAGCCAACACTTTATCATCTTTTAAAACTCTAGTAAGAATACAGGACTAAACACAAACCATAGAAATACATAGGACGCAATAATCTTCTGCACAGAAGGAGCGTCTGTAACATATAAGATAAGATAAGACAGGACGTAACAAGGCAGAGAATGTTTCGGCAAAAAGCCTTCTTCAACGAAAAAACAATACACAATGTAATCGATTATAAAGAAATGAAAAATAAAAACTTAGCTGCGGTGAAATCCAAAGAGTCAATGAAAGCGAAACGCTTGCTGTTTTGTTAAGTCCTGTCAGCCTAAGTCATACCCTGTTTACCTGTTTTCCATGTACTAATTTATAAACCTGATTGCAGCCTCACCCCCCATTTTGAGAAGATATAGGGTGTCTTGATTTTGGATGATTAATTAGTCAGTTTTGAACCTCAGGACATCTCTCACCCTGAAACATTACAAGGTGTGAATATCATCTTTCAATATTATCCCGGCTTATAATGGAAGATGTTACGATTTATATCTCTTGTTTTTTTTTCAATCATATTTTTTTTTTCAATGGTGCTGGAGATAGAAGGATTGCATGCAAGGATTACAGCAGCGTAGCGTGGGTATGTGCCGCCAGGGGCAGAACCTAGCTTTGCATGCCTCCGCCCGCACTCAGAAAAATATCCAATAATAAAAATGTTGATAATTTTTCTGTACTTTACTAATGAAAGAAAACTAAGTAAATAATGAGCGTTGGTCTATTTAAGTAGATCTGTTGTTTCGATGGTATGGTGTAGAAACTAACGGAGCCGTCTCTGGTTCTGTCGCGAGGGTCAAGGTCAGCTATTTCATTCATCTTGTCCACCATTTGATCTCATCATACGCATGTTCCCCAAATGACCATTAGGCTGTTTTGTTCTCTCACTCTTACCGTAAAGTTTTTCTATTGTCAAGTCCATCTGTAATGTGAACAAAATAACCCCAGCCCGCCCAGCTGAAGCTTTTGAAAAACATTAACAACAGCAAACACCCACACAAAAACTGGCGTGTTTTCTCCGTCGGGGGGGGGGGGGGTCATCTCTATTCAAGCGTGACGGTTGACCCTATTAGCGTCACTCTTTGCAGCAGGTGTCGTCCTGACATCAGTCTTCACCGCACAGTGGACTCCTCATTAACGCGCCATGTCAATAAGGGAATCGATGGGCGCCCTTTTGACTTGGTGTCTCTGTGCCAGGCAATCGGTCTTTGAACTTTGACCTATGCCGTGGACACAGCATTAAACCAGCGGTAGTGATGACGGTAGCTGACATTTTGGTTTTGAGAGTGCCGAGACTTAGAGCGCGATCACACGGTTCTATAGTGAGTCCTAAAGTGAGTTAATCACAGCAAAAAGTAACGACAAGTTAATCTAGTTCGGCTCTTGAGAAGATTTCACGTTCTCACTCTTCTCTGTGGTGTAGTTTCATTCTACCACCTTTCTGTCTACCTTTCTGTCTACCTTTCTGTCTACCTTTCTGTCTACCTTTCTGTCTACCTTTATGTCTACCTTTCTGTCTACCTTTCTGTCTACCTTTCTGTCCACCTTTCTGTCTACATTTATGTCTACCTTTCTGTCTACCTTTCTGTCTACATTTATGTCTACCTTTCTGTCTACCTTTCTGTCTACCTTTCTGTCTACCTTTCTGTCTACCTTTCTGTCTACCTTTATGTCTACCTTTCTGTCTACCTTTCTGTCCACCTTTCTGTCTACATTTATGTCTACCTTTCTGTTTACCTTTCTGTCTATCTTTCTGTCTACCTTTCTGTCTACCATTCTGTCTACCTTTCTATCTACCTTTCTGTCTTACATTGTACAGGGATGTCATTTCTATCAGAAGACCATTCAGTGTTTTGGGTTTTATTTAAATCTGTCAAATTCTTAAAATAAATGTTAATCTAAATTTATTGAAAGTTAATTGTTGAACAGACGAACTTCCTCAAATCTCAGCTATGACAAATTGGCGCCACCCCGCAAACGGACTTAAACAAATGAAATAAAACTCTACATTTTTTATTTTAATCTTTTACAGCACACTCTATTAAAGAGTTAACGTATATTTTCAAAGTAAACATCTGGTCCTGCTAATACAATTGAAGATAATTCACAATTCTAGCAAATGACGGGTTCAATAGCCGCTCCGTGAAGTCATCTGACTTCTTGCTGCACAAAGTCATATAGCCAACACAAAGCTAGTTCTAAACACGCTCAGTGAAGTCATCTGACTTCTTACTGCACAAAGTCACAGTTACAGACAGGTCATAGTACCAGACGATAGTAGAAGATTTAAAAGCAAACAGAGAAGAAAGCTGAAGCCAGCCTACTTGACTCTTGTTATTAAACGATATATCAGCAAAGTTAGAGTTACAGAGACGAAAGGTCACCTAAAATATTGATGACGCATTTAACCCATCTGTGGACGTCACCAGCTCATTTACCCAGCGGCCAACACTACTTACCGCCGACTTCCGGTTTCCATTTTTTGGCCATCCCTTGACCCGCCCCCTACAGCCCCTATAGGGATCTATATCAATATTAATGAAGCGTCTATCCCATGAATATGTAATAACCGTTGTCCTGGACAGCAGCCAAGCCAACCGGTTTCTGGCACACGTTTGATACTGAGCACCACATGTTTCTTACAACGCCGTAAACAGAGGAGTTTTTTTACGTGCCTGACTACAAGACATCTTAAATAAGTTTATTTATTTTCAACACTTATATAGCACAGTGCTGCAGCGTATGGCTGAACTCATAACGTTTTACAAACATTTCAAACAACTTGAAAAAAAAAACATTGCACAATGTCTTACTTAACATAATGATTATATGCACAACATTATACTCAAATTTTGCTATTATCTAAGTTCGCATTGGTTCATTAGAGTCATATAAAAGATTGGGTATAATACTGTTTGATGACAACATTTGTCCTATAGAGATGAAGATACTTTGACAGTTTTCATATAGAGACAAAGATACTTTCACAGTTTTCATTTTGAGATAAAGATGCTTTCACAGTTTTCATATAGAGATAAACAGGCTTGTCCATGGGAATGTTTTTCCCATGGGATTCCCATAGGAAACGTCCCATGGGATGGGATGGGACAGGCATAAATTGCCATGGGATGGGATGGGATGAGACAAAAAAATATGTCTAATGGACAAGCCTGGAGATAAAGATACTTTGACAGTTTTCCTATAGAGATTAAGATATGCAGTTTTGACATAATTTTTTTCTAATTGATAAATAGAAATCTTATAAACAAATGTGAGCAAAATGAAAAAAAATCATGTTAAGCCTGGTCCCTATTGGAATTCAGGACGTGTTAGCGCATTTTCGTATTATGTATCAGTACTTATGTTAGATATCAGCATTATGTAGTTATCAGTAATTGTGTTTAGATTTTAGACATATTTTTATGAATTTTCTTGTGTAATGAATATACCTGACATTTTTTTTTATTTAAAAGTCATTTCTGTACATTTAAAAAAAATGTATTTTCTCTTTAATCTAACTACAAGTCACCACAAATGATGACGTAAAACTCTCTAAACTTTTACACATATTCTAATGACGTCAACTAAAAAAAAAACTAATTCTTTTGCACCCTTTCGCACCACTCTTCAATGCCTGAATAACTGTCTATTAGACTTCCGGCAATGGCAGCCGTTCCCTGCGCTAGTGTTACCTCTCGATTCGAAATATTTTTTGGTAGTTTTAACGGGGCTTTTTAACGGATCGAGTAACTGAGTGTTGATGCACAAATGGCAGGTCAGGACATACAAAAAACATATATACCTCATGGGTCTAGGACTTATGGATGCTGAGATCAAGGGTGATGACGGACGGACGGACAAAACGGGTGCAATAGCGCATTCGACTTCTCGAAAATGCGCTAAAAATATATAAAAATAGCAGTTATTTTTCCCACCTCTGGATATTTTTTCTTACAATTTTTCGATTTAAAAAACTCTTATAAATGTATGAACCTGTAGACATGCCTGTCACTCACATAGTATAGACTTATAATGTATTTACCTACGTCATTCAAATGTCTCTATTTCAATATGAACTTTTAAATACGACAAACTTACCATTCGCCCAAACTTGATTTTGTGTAATTTAAAAAATTCAACAACAACTCATTACGTCCCAATTATTTTTAAAACAATCTTTTTTTTTTTTTGGCTTTTCTTTTCTATTTTTATTTTGGCTTTTCTTTTCTATTTTTATTTTGGCTTAGAGGATATTTCTATGAGGATATCGATCCTGTCAGCACTTATCCTCCCTCCTGTTACTCTCTCTCTCTCACTCTCTCTCTATCTCTCTCCTCTCATCTAGCTGTACCCAGTAAGGTAAGGATTACTCCGTACTTCATATAATGGCTGCTTGTTTGTGCTAAGCTACCGGCACCGCGCTGCGTGCCATTTTCTCAAACGACATAAGCGGGTTAGATTAATCTTTTTCCCCGCATCAGAATCCAACATGGATCGAAACCGCTCTTGACTACAGTTGGCGTTGTTGACCTTTCCACGTAATATTATAGCCAGTCGAGAGAAATGGCAGAGAGCTGATGCAAGCGGCAGTACCTTATTGGTAGGAAATCTATGAGATATCGCCTGTTACGAGAAACAAAAGAAGGCAAAAATCAGAAATATCCTCAAAATTAACGTACATTACCGCAGATTTCCTTTTGTAGGAGCATGACTAGTACAAAATATAATGATTCAAATATTTCTATTCATACATATACTCTTACTCCTACAAGATGAAAACACATACCGCCATTAATGGTCTGCCATCTATTTACACATATTTTGTGCGGGTAGTTATAAAATATGAAAGAGAAAAGCAACTCTTGAGTTGTAAATATTTTAGCATCGTAATAACGTTCCTCCACCGAACGTTGCCCCGCCGAACGTTGCTCCACCGAACGTTGTTCCACTGAACGTTGCTCCACTGAACGTTGCTCCACCGGACGTTGCTCCACCGGACGTTGCTCCACTGAACGTTACTGCGCATTATTTGATCGCTGCCCTACTTTCAAGACGGATAAACGGGTCAGGGGTCACGGGCTGATTGATTTCCCGTGTGGTCATCCGCCGTATTACGGGTTGGTCAATGGTCATCCGCCGTATTACGGGTTGATCAATGGTCATCCGCCGTATTACGGGTTGAATGGTCATCCGCCGTATTACGGGTTGATCAATGGTCATCCGCCGTATTACGGGTTGGTCAATGGTCATCCGCCGTATTACGGGTTGGTGAATGTTGTTAAAAGTCAGACTGTCTAATCATGCTATAAACAATTGAATTAGCTTAAATCTAAAGTAGCTTTGTTGTACATGGAAGTATAGCTATAGTCGATTTGTTCTACATGGAACTAAATCTATAGTAGATTTGTTGTACATGGAAATATATCTATAGTAGATTTGTTGTACATGGAACTAAATCAATAGTAGATTTGTTGTACATGGAAGTAAATCTATAAGATTAATATATCATACAGAATAGGACTGCATAAATCTATAGTAGATTTATTGTACATGGAACTAAATCTATAGTAGATTTGTTGTACATGGAACTAAATCTATAGTAGATTTGTTGTACATGGAAATATATCTATAGTAGATTTGTTGTACATGGAACTAAATATATTCTCTGTACACTGAAGTAAATCTATAGTAGATTAATCTATGGTTGTTTTGTTGCATATCAAAGTAAATCTATGCCAGGCTTGTTGTACACTGAAGTCAATCTTAAGTAGGCTAAATGCACATTCTGAGTGACTCTCTCTTAGAAAGTAGCGCAATACATTTTGCGTTGTAGAAATTATCGTGCAATTTTGGCTTTCATCTTTGTTAACAATTCTGCTTGAGTCGACCCAAGTACACAACTTTCTTGTCAGCCTTCTAGCTTACCGGACGTCAGCCTTCTAGCTTACCGGACGTCAGCCTTCTAGCTTACCGGACGTCAGCCTTCTAGCTTACCGGACGTCAGCCTTCTAGCTTGCCAAATGTAAGCCTTCTAGCTTACCTAATGTAAGCCTTCTAGCTTACCTAATGTAGGCCTTCTAGCTTACCGAATGTAAGCCTTCTAGCTTACCTAATGTAAGCATTCTAGCTTACCTAATGTAAGCATTCTAGCTTACCTAATGTAAGCCTTCTAGCTTACCTAATGTAAGCCTTCTAGCTTACCGAATGTAAGCCTTCTAGCTTACCTAATGTAAGCCTTCTAGCTTACCTAATGTAAGCCTTCTAGCTTACCGAATGTCAGCCTTCTAGCTTACCTAATGTAAGCCTTCTAGCTTACCTAAAGTAAGCCTTCTAGCTTACCTAATGTAAGCCTTCTAGCTTACCTAATGTAAGCCTTCTAGCTTACCGAATGTAAGCCTTCTAGCTTACCTAAAAGTAAGCCTTCTAGCTTACCGAATGTAAGCCTTCTAGCTTACCAAATGTCAGCCTTCTAGCTTACCTAATGTAAGCCTTCTAGCTTATCAAGTGTCAGCCTTCTAGCTTACCTAATGTAAGCCTTCTAGCTTACCTAATGTAAGCCTTCTAGCTTACCTAATGTCAGCCTTCTAGCTTACCTAATGTCAGCCTTCTAGCTTACCTAATGTCAGCCTTCTAGCTTACCAAATGTCAGCCTTCTAGCTTACCAAATGTCAGCCTTCTAGCTTACCAAATGTCAGCCTTCTAGCTTGCCGAATGTCAGCCTTCTAGCTTGCCGAATGTCAGCCTTCTAGCTTACCGAATGTCAGCCTTCTAGCTTACCTAATGTCAGCCTTCTAGCTTACCGAATGTCAGCCTTGTAGCTTACCGAATGTCAGCCTTCTAGCTTGCCGAATGTCAGCCTTCTAGCTTGCCAAATTTCAGCCTTCTAGCTTATCGAATGTCAGCATTCTAGCTTACCTAATGTCAGCCTTCTAGCTTACCGAATGTCAGCCTTCTAGCTTATCAAATGTCAGCCTTCTAGCTTACCTAATGTAAGCCTTCTAGCTTACCTAATGTAAGCCTTCTAGCTTATCAAGTGTCAGCCTTCTAGCTTGCTAAATTACAGCCTTCTAGCTTACCTAATGTCAGCCTTCTAGCTTACCGAATGTCAGCCTTCTAGCTTACCGAATGTCAGCCTTCTAGCTTATCAAATGTCAGCCTTCTAGCTTACCTAATGTCAGCCTTCTAGCTTACCGAATGTCAGCCTTCTAGCTTGCCGAATGTCAGCCTTCTAGCTTGCCAAATTTCAGCCTTCTAGCTTATCGAATGTCAGCATTCTAGCTTACCTAATGTCAGCCTTCTAGCTTACCGAATGTCAGTCTTCTAGCTTATCAAATGTCAGCCTTCTAGCTTACCTAATGTAAGCCTTCTAGCATACCTAATGTCAGCCTTCTAGCTTACCTAATGTAAGCCTTCTAGCTTATCAAGTGTCAGCCTTCTAGCTTGCTAAATTACAGCCTTCTAGCTTACCTAATGTCAGCCTTCTAGCTTACCTAATGTCAGCCTTCTAGCTTACCAAATGTCAGCCTTCTAGCTTGCTAAATTACAGCCTTCTAGCTTACCTAATGTCAGCCTTCTAGCTTACCAAATGTCAGCCTTCTAGCTTGCCAAATTTCAGCCTTCTAGCTTACCTAATGTAAGCCTTCTAGCTTGCCAAATTTCAGCCTTCTAGCTTGCCAAATTTCAGCCTTCTAGCTTACCGAATGTTAGCCTTCTAGCTTGCCAAATTTTAGCCTTCTAGCTTACCTAATGTAAGCCTTCTAGCTTGCCAAATTTCAGCCTTCTAGCTTGCCAAATTTCAGCCTTCTAGCTTACCTAATGTAAGCCTTCTAGCTTGCCAAATTTCAGCCTTCTAGCTTACCGAATGTTAGCCTTAGGGAAAATAAAACAAATACTCAATGGTTACTAACAAAAACATTTAATAAAATTCGATATTTATTGTTAGTATCATTACATTTATATTTTAACCAATCTTTCGATATATGAAATTCAATTATCGTTATTTGAGCACAATATTCCCACATCTATATTAAATCCTAAATTTTTTACCAACTTCTCTGTAACACCTGTGGCCAAAAGATACGGCTGTTATAATTATTATCTTGTGCTCACTTTATGCATCGTTTAAAAAAAAAATCCATTGATTAATGTCTTGTCCTTTCTGCCCAGACCACCAACACCCACTTACAATACTTGATACAGATCATATCCCCTGAAGACCGATTTACTGGTTGTTCAGCTTTCTACTCTTATACTTTTAGTCTTCCTACCTCATTTTCCCCCTTCACTTTTCCCATTTCTTCACTTGTACAAGCCTCGATTTTCCCCAGAGATCCCAGCATCCAACGAGCAACGAATCACATCCGGGGAATTTGTATTTAACAACGCTGAGACTTATCTGTAGAAGGTTTTTGAACTGAAAATAAATATTATCTAAATAGCAAGAAAATAGTCTATGGCAAGTAGATCTATATCGTTGTGTGCTTGTATAAAAGTAAAACAAGTTTCTTGTATATGTTTAGATGTAGAATATTGGTATCGTCATCTAATGTTGGTAAGATAGTTTTATTGCACCACAATTTCTTTTCAAACTTAACGTACAAGATTGGTGATAAAACATTTTTATATTCACAATTATACACAAGCCACGGATAATCGTAGGACGCAATGATATTATGTGCAGAAAGATCGTCTGTAATGTATGATGTAATTTACGTAATCAGTGAGTATTCAAAGAGATGTAATGTAAAAAATAAGTGTTAAAAGAGGTGTAGCCAGAGATAACCATAGGACGCAATAATATTCTGTATAGAGGGAGTACATGTAACATAAGATACCACTGATGTTTTGTGTTAAAGCAGATTTCGTAGTCACGATTTGTTGTAAAAATAAGTGTAACTTGAACGTTTAGCAGTAAGGTGAATGTAATGGGCACGTTTAGTTGTAAGGCTAATGTAATGGTCACGTTTAGTAGTAAGGTGAATGTAATGGGCACGTTTAGTTGTAAGGCTAATGTAATGGTCACGTTTAGTAGTAAGGTGAATGTAATATCCACGTTTAGTAGTAAGGTGAATGTAATGGGCACGTTTAGTTGTAAGGCTAATGTAATGGTCACGTTTAGTAGTAAGGTGAATGTAATGGTCACGTTTAGTTGTAAGGCGAATGTAATGGTCACGTTTAGTTGTAAGGGGAATGTAATGGGCACGTTTAGTTGTAAGGTGAATGTAATGGACACGAATAGTAGTAAAACGGATGTAATGGAAACGATTACGTTCAACAGTTGTATGACATTCATGGTAACTTTGTAAAAATGTACACATTTTAATCTTCCGCTCTTTGAAATAGAAACACAAGCCACCATAAATTGATGAAATAAAAAAAAAAGACATGGGTGAATATTGATTCCAAACAATTTCAGTTCATTAGTGGCGCGGCTCTAATCTTATCACTGGCAGAGAGGAAAACACATCTCCTTCAATTTTCTGAGGTAATTTTTTGGTGGTACGCAAGCTATCAGTTTAAAGTAAGGAGACGGATAGAGTTAGACGACAGACTTGCTATCGTGACGGGAACAGATTTTATTAATAGAAGGTGTTAGAAAACAGATCCAGACTGCGGGGCGAATAAATAAATAAAAAATTGAATAAGGGAAACAAACTTAAAGTCCGATAAAAGAGTTTGGGAGGACGTGTCTGAAAATAAGATTTCTCAGAACAATTTATCTAGTAACAGTAATCTAATTTTAAAAATTTTATCACCAGCATGGAACATTTGACTTTTGCTTTGACTTGAAATAGAACTGAAGCATGAAACAAGGTCCGGGGTGTAAAACAAGGTCCGGGGTGTAAAACAAGGTCCGGGGTGTAAAACAAGGTCCGAAAACAAGGTCCGGGGTGTAAAACAAGGTCCGGGGTGTAAAACAAGGTCCGGGGTGTAAAACAAGGTCCGGGGTGTAAAACAAGGTCAAAGGCATGTAAAAAAGGTCCATGGCATGAGACAAAAACTGAGAGGGAAAAAATATTAAACATTTGAGGGTAAATGATGATACTGGCTTTCCCTTATAGCGCTCACACCACCCATGCTATACTAACGTGATCTTTGTGCTCTGATGTTCTAAAACTTTCCACATTTTGGTTTATTGTTTATTATTTTTGTCAAACTCTTTGCAAAATTTCGGAACACAGCTCCACAATTTTGATGTCGACGGTTCACAGTAAGGCACGCCAAGGGACTTCCGCCTGTGGACATCCATACTGGGAACTTTCAGAAAGGAACACGTAGAAGAGCTTAACTTTTGAGTGTCATTTTTTGTGGAAATGAATTATAAAATAATTTGTTTTTTTTTGTTCTGTATTTATTGGACCTCTTCTTGACAGACGCGTAAGTTTTGTAAAGAAATATTCAAAATAAAATACGACCCGATGTATAGCGTACGCCGCAGACTTGATCATAGATAGTGAAAAGACCAGGGGAAAAGAACGGACACAAACAGCAGCAAGAAGAAATGAAAACAACGCGAGTGGACGTCATGAGGGGAGGGAACCGCCGATGCCTTGTTGGTTCTCGAGACATGCGCACTGCGGTTGTTGTTACCTGTCCCCCACCCTGCACGATTCACGCTTACCAACCATAAACTGTGATTGCTCGACCCTAGCGAGGGTAATTTGTCATGCTTATTTCCACAAGACTTGTGCTTTTCCTCCTGAATTATGTACAAGTACATGTATAGAGATATATACCTCTCAGTAAAGTCAATATTGACGTAATCAAGTCTAGGCTTTCTCCTACGAGTAAATGATAAGGAAGAACAATAAGGTCATTCTGACCCAACGCTCAATTTTTATTACGATCCGCCCCCCCCCCCCCCAACTCCGCAATATTTTTTGTATTCGATTAATGCCAAAATACGCCAATGAAATTTCAAATAAGGCTCGTAGCAGCCAGTGTCGTTAATCGATTAGGACTTGAGTTCTCACCACCTCCTGATGAGGCAACAACTACAGAGTGATGGTCAATATTACATAGGTGTGTGAACTGGTGACGTCGGGGAGCGAAGATTAACCAGAGTCTAACTAACCCGTGAAGCAGATGATGTTCAAAATATTATACATGTGTGTAAAGGAAAACTTGTGCGGTTATACAGCAACTAACGCACCTAAATGGGAGAATGGATAACAAATCATATTGGGATATTCCAGTGACGTTTGACAATCAAAACAAACAATATACACAGAGATGAATTTTGAAAATATAATAATATATTCCGCGTCTACTAGAACCCAGAATCGAACTGTGAAAACATATATTGGAGAGTACCACTAAAATCTTTTAACAAATCTTAAATAACGTAGTCAGCAACTTAACACATAGTGAAAGTTCTAGTTTTGTTTTTCCACGACTTAAATAAATTTTAAAAAGCGTTCAATGATTCACTTTCTACATTTTGGAGATGTTAAATTTTGTCATGAGATCTTGTGCTAGGCTGATGAAATATATGAAATACAAGCAACACAACCTGACCAAGGTGAAGGTCACTTGTGTATTTCTAATTGAGAGAAGGTGAAGGTCACTTGTATACTCAGGATCCTGTCAGAGATGTCATATAACATACAAAATATATAATATAATAATATATATAAAATAAAGACCTAATTAAATAGATCAACTTTCAGGTCATAGTGGTAAAAGTGAAGGTCACAGGTCACCTACATGGCATGAGCGTTTTTTCTTTAGGAGATTGAGAATTATGTACATTTGAGCTCAAGCGGGCATGAGAAAGTGGATATTACAGAATGGACATTAGAAGATGGGCATTAGAAGATGGGCATTAGAAGATGGGCATTAGAAGATGGGTATAAGAAGATGGGTATTAGCAGGGCCGGCTTTAGGCGTAGGCAAACTAGGCAGCTGCCTAGGGCCTCCGATTAGTCTCATCAGTAGTGAGGGCCTCGCACAAGAATACTTCCAAATTTATTATTTATTTTCCCTTTACATTTAAGGCCACCAAATTCACTTTGCCTAGGGCCTCCTATTCCCTAAAGCCGGCCCTGGTATTAGAAATTAGAAATCGGAAAGTTGGTCAGTAAATAATGACAAAAAAATACTTTTCCATCATAAACAAACGTAAAACCAAATCCAGTTCAAAGAAATCTTAAGAGTAAAAAATTTCAATTTTAAACTTCTCTGGGCGACAACATGTTACACCAGATAAGTCATATTAAAAATAAAAATATGGAAGTCACAGGTCATCGGAGACGATTCGTTTTTTGTTTTTTTTGTGTTAACTTCACAACTAAAAAGTTAAGTGTGTTTAAAATATAGACTGATGCTCTAGTTTGTATCAATCACAAACATTTAGATGTAGGACCAGCCACATCACAAACATTTAGATGTAGGACCAGCCACATCACAAACATTTAGATGTAGGACCAGCCACATCACAAACATTTAGATGTAGG
>MUZC01001072.1:630951-649908 GCA_002072015.1 Radix auricularia
CCCCCCCCCCACCCCACGACTTTGTCTTCTAAATCTGTATGAACCAGAGACTATCCCGGGAGCAGCCAATAGACCAGGGCAGATGAGATGGGCTGGGGGTGGTGGAGAAGAGTTGAATTAATGTGTTCGAAACTCAAATCGATTTTCATAACCTAATCAATCATTTGGTGGACTGCCAAACTTTGACCAAACCACGACAACACGGCCGGGACTGGTAAGAGGGTTCCATGGATTTCTCCATTATCATTGCTAAGATTAGGACTGAGTCTAGCGGGGATAAGAGCTGGGATATAGGCGGGGAAATGTTAATCGGGAAAACTCAAGTAGAATGGCGCTGGGTAAAAATATTGTTGTCTTATCATCCATGAGTCTTATGGAGTTATTCTAAACAGACCAATTTTGTCTTGATCATATCAGCAACAATGTTCAGTTTGATTCCATGACAGCTCAGCTGTTCATCTCAGCAACAATGTTCAGTTTGATTCCATGACAACTCGGCTCGGCTGTTCATCTCAGCAACGATGTTCAGTTTGATTCCATGACAGCTCGGCTGTTCATCTCAGCAACGATGTTCAGTTTGATTCCATGACAGCTCGGCTGTTCATCTCAGCAACGATGTTCAGTTTGTTTTCATGACAGCTCGGCTGTTCATCTCAGCAACAATGTTCAGTTTGATTCCATGACAGCTCAGCTGTTCATCTCAGCAACGATGTTCAGTTTGATTCCATGACAACTCGGCTGTTCATCTCAGCAACAATGTTCAGTTTGATTCCATGACAACTCAGCTGTTCATCTCAGCAACGATGTTCAGTTTGATTCCATGACAACTCGGCTCGGCTGTTCATCTCAGCAACGATGTTCAGTTTGATTCCATGACAACTCGGCTCGGCTGTTCATCTCAGCAACGATGTTCAGTTTGTTTCCATGACAGCTCACCTCAGCTTCACGTCTTAGAGCAATGAGTTTGTAGAATCAAGGAATATGCTATTTATTCCGTTACCGCTTGAAATTTAAAACAATTACCTGGGACATGCTTTGAAGCAAGGAAATGAATTCTATAATATTAACACTTTTTAGAATGTCGATCCCACTGGGAAAATGGACAGTTAGTAATAGTTTGTGGGTGAGGTTTTAAAATTAACATCTTTTTAGTCGCTGTGTTCATCAGAAAGTTCCACCCTTGTTGCAGAGCTATAGACTAGGAGCAATGCTCATTTCAACACACTAGACTCAAGTCACGTGATCAAGTTTACACGTGATGTATCTCTGAACTTTGAACTACTCAAGTCATGTACAAGTCTGTGAGAAAGTTTGACCAATAATTACCATCACTTCTGTGCAGGAAGTGCGTCAGTCTGATGTTAAATATATAACATGATCGTCGATTGGTCAACTATGTATCGTTTTAACTCTTCTTTAGTTATTGTAAAAGAACATTCCAGAAACTGAAAGTATGTAATGTTTTAAATATAAAAACCTCTTTATTTCACGCGTTCCAGAAATGCGAACACATCTGCCAACTTTTTGCTCCAAATTTACGCATAGCACAACTTAATAATTTTTCCAGAAACTGACCATGATAAGGAACATCGAGAAAAGAACGATGCCATTCTATAGCAAATATATGTCCAATTTTATTCTTTTTCTGTTCTATTATTTAAAAAAAAATTAATCCTCAACATGCTCACAGACCCCACATTCTTGCAGACCCCACACACTCGCAGACCCCACATAGTCGCAGACCCCACATACTCGCAGACCCCACACACTCGCAGACCCCACATACTCGCAGACCCCACACACTTGCAGACCCCAAATACTTGCAGACCCCAAATACTTGCAGACCCCACATACTCGCAGACCCCACATACTCGCAGACCCCACATACTAGCAGACCCCACATACTCGCAGAACCCACATACTAGCAGACCCCACATACTCGCAGACCCCACATACTCGCAGAACCCACATACTAGCAGACCCCACATACTCTCAGACCCCACATACTCTCAGACCCAACATACTCTCAGACCCCACATACTCTCAGATCCCACATACTCGCAGACCCCACATACTCTCAGACCCAACATACTCTCAGACCCCACACACTCGCAGACCCCACATACTCTCAGACCCCACATACTCGCAGACCGCACATACTCTCAGACCCCACATACTCTCAGACCCAACATACTCTCAGACCCGTCACACTCTCAGACCCGTCACACTCTCAGACCCCACACACTCGCAGACCCCACATACTCTTAGACCCCACATACTCTCAGACCCCACATACTCTCAGACCCAACATACTCTCAGACCCAACATACTCTCAGACCCGTCACACTCTCAGACCCCACATATTGAAACATTTACTCATCCCACCGGATGTTGTCGTATCTCAAACAATTCACTTTCAAGTAGCCACGAGATGTTCAACACTGCGTCTGTCTTCCTTCTCTTCCATACAAATCTTTGAAAATTCTTTCTGAATGGGCTTCCCCTTCACCCCCATCCTCACTCCACCCCAACNCCCCCCCCCCCCCCCCCCCCCCCCACCCCCCCCCCCCGCCACATACCCACTTGAACACTCCAGATAGATTCGTCGTCCCATTTCGTCCTGTCCATTGTCTGCTCCCTTAAATGCTTGTCTTCATTTCCACATTCTGTCTTGAATGACGTCGCCCTTGAGCTGATTTATACAATTCATCTAGCCGATAGTTTTTATTGTTCCGTTTGTATTATTATTATTATTCGACTTCTTGTTTTTATTTCGATGGATTGCATTTATTCACCTGTCAAACTCCGAATATCTGTATGATTTGAAAACATGAAAATATTTCAGCTTTCTCAGGCTGTCAATTAGGCGACGATTAAATGATTAATTGGAGCATAGTGGAGGTTGGAGGGTGGATAGTGGATAGTGGAGGGTGGATAGTGGATAGGGGATAGCGGAGGGTGGATAGTGGAGGGCGGATAGTGGATAGTGGATGGTGGATAAAGGATAGTGGAGTGTGGAGGATGGATAGTGGATAGTTGAGGGTGGATAGTGGAGAGTGGAGGATGGATATTGGAGAGTAGATAGTGGATAGAAGAGGGTGGATAGTGGAGGGTGGAGAGTGGATAGTGGAGGGTGGATAGTGGAGGGTGGAGAGTGGATAGTGGAGGGTGGAGGGTGGATAGTGGAGAGTAGATAGTGGATAGAAGAGGGTGGATAGTGGATGGTGGAGAGTGGATAGTGGAGGGTGGATAGTGGAGGGTGGATAGTGCAGGGTGGATAGTGGAGGGTTTTATTTTTTGTCGTTGAAGGAAATTTATCATTAATTCAACCTAGAACTGTAAAAATTACCTCCTCATTGACTAACATTAATAAAGAACACGACAGCAATGTCGCCGCCAGCGATTCTATTTTTATCACAACAGTTTCCAATAGACCGATTGAGAAAGGTGATCATTAGCTTTCAAGTAAGAAGAAATGGAAAAGAATTGTTGCCGGTAATAAATAAGTAGATTCTATGTGATTGTATTGAAGATTACAGATGTTTGTTAAATTAAAAGAATAGAAATAATAAATTACAGGAATTTGATGAAACACACGAATGTCATTCATTAGTTTTAGTTGGAGCGCGATTGTCAAGGAATGATGTATCAATGTACAGTACAGACTAATACAAACATCGGATGAAAGCATGAGCAGTTAGCTCAGCTGGTAGCGACTGACGTCAATAGCACCACGTGATTAAACACACGGGATGTATGAGAGAGAATGTTACCGGCAATGACTGACAGGCGATTTGATGAACTGGGAACAAGAATACTGTAACCGATCATGACGGAATTAACTGCCAATTGATAACCAGAATAATTCGAGTCGTGTCTGAGGATTGGACCATCAATTACCTGACAACTGAGTCAAAATGCGACATTTCCTCATTGTCAGAGGTCCAGCACGACTAACAATGGACGCGGTACTCATTTTCGTCCGTCCGGCCAGACTAATCTGCAAGAGCTTCTTCGGCCAACCAAGTTAGTACGCTGCACGTCCAGCTAGTACATAGCACCTCCTGTTAGTACATTTCACTTCCTGTTAGTACATAGCACTTCCTGCTAGTACATAGCACATCCTTTTAGTACATTTCAGTTCCTGCTAGTACATAGCACCTCCTGTTAGTACATAGCACTTCCTGCTAGTACATAGCACCTCCTGTTAGTACATAGCACTTCCTGTTAGTACATAGCACCTCCTGCTAGTACATAGCACTTCCTGTTAGTACATAGCACCTCCTGTTAGTACATAGCACCTCCTGTTAGTACATAGCACCTCCTGTTAGTACATAGCACTTCCTGCTAGTACATAGCACTTCCTGTCAGTGCATAGCACTTCCTGTTAGTACATAGCACTTCCTGTCAGTGCATAGCACTTCCTGCTAGTACATAGCACTTCCTGTCAGTGCATAGCACTTCCTGCTAGTACATAGCACTTCCTGTCAGTGCATAGCACTTCCTGTTAGTACAGGCGGGAAGTCGTATGTTAGCCGAGATGAGTCAGGACGGCAACAGTTTGTTACGGAGATGAGTTACAACAGATGTGTCCGTCCATAAGTCAGCCATGCCTAGATCTGGATTCTTTCGGTTAGTGGCGTAGCTAGTGGTTGGGGGGGGGGGGGTCGAAATTGGAAAGTTACCCCGGGTCACCACTTGAGTGGGGCCCCAAAGGAGCGTACATTATATCATTTAATGATGTCGAAAGTCAAAATGCAGGGCTCCCTAAAAAGGCCAAGCCCCCAGGGTGCACAAATTCCGAGCTATGCCGCTGCGTTTGGGGGGGGGGGGGGGTGTCTGAACAATAGTAGCATCAGCCGGGGAATTGGACTCCCATTAGATGTGCTTCCTTGTATAGTCGCAGAGAAAGCGTTGTGTAGTGAATAATTTTGTATCTGATGCCAGAAAGTTCAAGATGAACAAAAAGTTCAATATTTATGCTGAAATAAAATGAAAATTTAAAAAAACTCGTAAAAAAACAAGTTTTTCACTATAAATCCTTTATATACGAGACATAACTAGATCTTTAAGGATGTTCATTGTAATACGCAGGGCAAAACAATCCGAAAATACAAAATTCTAGTATTTCTCAAAAAAACGTGTTTAATATAATGCGCATCGATCGTGAATATAATTTTAAAAGGTAGTGAGTATCGCCTCGTCAGGACGACCCAATATGCGGCTGCATACGCGCTCGTCCACTTCCGGTTCTTGCTATTCTTAGTAACGTTGTTTATAAAATGATGTTTATAAAATTGAAGAGTTACAAGTATTCACTGCGCCTTTCATTGAACCTCCGATTCTATATGTGCATTCAAACAATCTCTAAAATCTATCACTAAACCTAACCCAAAACCCTAAAAACTATCACTAAACCTAACCCAACCCTAAAAACTATCACTAAACCTAACCCAAACCCTAAAAACTATCACTAAACCTAACCCAAACCCTAATACAAATACTAATAACTATCACTTAACGTAACCCTAAAGTCTATCCGTAAACCTAACATCAAAACAAACCATTAAAAAAAAAAATCTTATTCATTATCAATTCATGTAGCATTGTTTGAAAAAAAAAATAGGCATCAATAAGAAATCGAACCCCGGACCTACGATGTAGCGTACTATCATACTATCAATACGACCACACAGCCACAATCATCTTCGAAACTTTAAACCTTATAAAAAAATGTTACCAAGAATAGCAATAACCGGAAGTGAACGAGCGCGTATGCAGCCGCATATTGGGTCGTCCTGACGAGGCTATACTCACTACCATTTTAAAAAGTAATGTCAATGTAATGTGCACCTTATTGCGCGACACGAAAGGTTGTTGAGCATAATACGCACCACAACACTCTATCTAAAAAATTAACATGATATAAAGAGATAAATAAAATAATTCTAAGATTCAATAATTCAATTAGATCTACTGTCCTTTCGATCGATTTGAAATTTTGATAGATTCTACATCATTTTGATCATTGGCTGCAAAATTTCATCAATCTAGCTTACGAGAAAGTGGCTTAAAAATCGATCCAAAGTTTGTTTGGCAAGGTCGGTCGGTCGGTCGCACGGTCGGTCGGTCGCACGGCTCAGACACCACAAGTTAATATAAAGGATTTTTTAAAAAAATTGTCTAAAATGACGAGCTCTCTCATATGACTTCAGCAGGGGCGTCACTAAGTGGTAGCTTGCCTCACCGGATAATCAAGGGATGACCCCGAAATGTAAAATGATGTATACTTTGGTTAATTGGCATTGGCAGACTCGTAGGAGATCTATGGGGTGAGTGGTGAGGGGGTGACACACTTTGAGCTACTGCACTGGGTGACATCGACGCTAGTCACGCCTCTGGACCTCATTGTATCCATCTTCTAGACCGTTTATTTTTCTTCTTCTCCCCCACTCTCTCTCTGTCTTCCCCTCTCTCTATGTGTCTCTCTATCTCTCTATCTGTCTCTCTATCCCTCTATCTCTATCTCTCTATCTGTCTCTCTATCTCTATATCTGTCTCTCTATCCCTCTCTCTCTATCTCTCTATCTGTCTCTCTATCTCTCTATCTCTCTCTATCTGTCTCTCTATCTCTATATCTGTCTCTCTATATGTCTCTCTATCTCTATATCTGTCTCTCTATCTCTCTATCTGTCTCTCTATCTGTCTCTCTTTCTCTATATCTGTCTCTCTATCTGTCTCTCTATCTCTATATCTGTCTCTCTATCTGTCTCTCTATCTCTATATCTGTCTTTCTATCTCCCTATTTGTCTCTCTATCTGTCACTCTATCTGTCTATCTGTCTCTCTATCTCTCTATCTGTCTCTCTATCTCTCTATCTGTCTTTCTATCTGTCTCACTATCTCTCTATCTGTCTCTCTATATGTCTCTCTATCTCTCTATCTGTCTCTCTATCTCTCTACCTGTCTCTCTATCTCTCTATCTGTCTCTCTATCTGTCTCTCTATCTCTCTATCTGTCTCTCTATCTCTCTATCTGTCTCTCTATCTGTCTCTCTATCTGTCTCTCTATCTCTTTGTCTGTCTCTCTATCTCTATATCTGTCTCTCTATCTCTCTATCTGTCTCTCTATCTGTATCTCTATCTCTCTATCTGTCTCTCTATCTTTATATCTGTCTCTCTATCTGTCTCTCTATCTCTGTCTTTCTATCTCTCTATCTGTCTCTCTATCTGTCTCTCTATCTCTCTATCTGTCTCTCTATCTGTCTCTCTATCTCTCTATCTGTCTCTCTATCTCTCTATCTGTCTCTCTATCTCTCTATCTGTCTCTATATCTGTCTCTCTATATGTCTATCTGTCTCTCTATCTCTCTATCTGTCTCTCTATCTCTCTATCTGTCTTTCTATCTGTCTCTCTATCTCTCTATCTGTCTCTCTATATGTCTCTCTATCTCCCTATTTGTCTCTCTATATGTCTCTCTATCTCTCTATCTGTCTCTCTATCTCTCTATCTGTCTCTCTATCTCTCTATCTGTCTCTCTATCTGTCTCTCTATCTCTCTATCTGTCTCTCTATCTGTCTCTCTATCTGTCTCTCTATCTCTCTATCTGTCTCTCTATCTCTATATCTGTCTCTCTATCTCTCTATCTGTCTCTCTATATGTCTCTCTATCTCTCTATCTGTCTCTCTGTCTCTCTATCTCTCTATCTGTCTCTCTATATGTCTCTCTATCTCTGTATCTGTCTCTCTATCTCTCTGACTCTCTATCTTTATATTTGTCTCTCTATATGTCTCTCTATCTCTATATCTGTCTTTCTATCTCTCTATCTGTCTCTCTATCTGTCTCTCTATCTCTCTATCTGTCTCTCTGTCTGTCTCTCTATCTCTCTATCTGTCTCTCTATATGTCTCTCTATCTCTGTATCTGTCTCTCTATCTCTCTGACTCTCTATCTTTATATTTGTCTCTCTATATGTCTCTCTATCTCTATATCTGTCTTTCTATCTCTCTATCTGTCTCTCTATCTGTCTCTCTATCTCTCTATCTGTCTCTCTGTCTGTCTCTCTATCTCTATATCTTTCTCTCTATCTGTTTCTCTCTCGATCTGTCTCTCTATCTCTATATATGTCTTTCTATGTCTATATCTGTTTCTCTATATCTCTGTCTGTCTCTCTATCTCTCTCTGTCTCTATTTATCTGTCTATATCTCTGTCTCTTTCTATATCTCTATCTCTCGCTATGTATATCTCTATCTGTCACTATCTATCTCTATATCTATCTCTCTATCTATCTCTCTATCTATCTCACTATCTATCTCTCTATCTATCTCTCTATCTATCTCTCTATCTATCTCTCTTCCTCTCTCGTCTTATCATTGCTCTAATCTCCTCATTAAAAAAATATTTTTCTAGGCGATGCGATTACATTTTTAGCTTAGTGTTGGCGTTATCAAAGCAAGCATCCACCTATTGATCCATGCCCTGATTGCAGTGGAACATTTCAAAGAAAACGTTTAATCCTTACTCTGAGACCTCTCCAGTTGGCTACCCCGCTGTTAGAAACCAACGTTTGTAAAGTCAAGCTTCACTTGTTAATACCTCGCATTGACCGTAAACGTCATCACGGGATTCCATGTAACGAAATAAGTTGCAACAGTAACTTGTACATTTATTTTAAGGCTACTTTTTAAGTAAGGACGTTGTTGAGTACATGGTACAAACTATCACAAACGTTATGAGTAGTTTAAGGCTAAACAAAGTTGTTTCACAATTTCAAGTGAAGATTTATTATCTGTTGGCTTTGAATAAAGAATGGCATCTCCATACAGTCTGTTCAGTTGATGCGCCAAAACCTAAAAGTTTTATAGTCACATTAATACTCATAACAATCGCATATCAACATAGTTATATCTGTATACGGACATTATTGGCTATAAAAGGTAAACGACTTCACCGGGGGTGGGGGGATTAGTTTTTTTTTTACAAGTTAAGGCTATTAAACAAACAATTATTTAGACGGATAAATGGGACGTGGTGGTCGAGAGGTAGCGCTCTCGACTGTCATACCGATGGTCACGGGTTCGAATCCACACGAAGGTGAGGATTTGTTCTCGCGACCTGAGGAGTCCCCGAGTCACCCAGCTCCGAATGGGTACCTAACTAGACAACAGTTAGGCGGCTGGGGCAATGCGTGGAACCCCTATAGCCGTGGCCTGTGACCGCTGCATCACTTGCCAACAGATCATCTCTCATGGTCTGTGGACGCAATTATCTTCTGCATAGAAGGAGCGTCTGTATATCTAAGATAAGATAAGATAAGATAAGATAAGACAAGACAAGACAAGAGACAAGACAAGAGACAAGACAAGAGACAAGACAAGAGACAAGACAAGAGACAAGACAAGAGACAAGACAAGAGACAAGACAAGACAAGACAAGACAAGACAAGAGACAAGACAAGAGACAAGACAAGAGACAAGACAAGAGACAAGACAAGATAAGATAAGACAAGATAAGATAAGATAAGACAAGATAAGATAAGATAAGATAAGATAAGATAATCTCTAAGATAAATAAAGACTTATTGTTGTCAAATTTATATTTTAAATAAAAACAATTCATCAAACGAAATACGCCCTTTATTTCTCCTACTTAAAGGGTCATGTTGTGTGGTTGTTGTCATGACAACTATCTGAGAATGATGAACAGTATACGTGGTTAGTGAGTTACAATGACTCGGGTGAACATTTGGTGTGGCTTTTAGTGAACAATGCCGAGGGTCCAAATATTATGTGATCAGTAAGATACAATATGAACGATCCGACTAGAATGAACATTTTCTGGTCAGTAACATACAATATGAACGATCCGACTAGGATGAACAACCTGTGGTCAGCAAGATACAATATGAACGATCAGACGAGAATGAACATCCCCGACACGCTTACGATGAAAGCCAAAAACTCGGCTAAACAAAGAATTAAAATGCACAGAGCCAGTGTCTTGGAGTATTGATTCCAGACCAGTGGTCAGCGATGCCTGGACCAGGGCCGCTGGTATTAACCAGGCTAAACTAGACCCGAGTCGCTGCTATTGATGAACAAGTGAATCCGCCCCCCCCCCCATTTTTCCTCTTCTCTGGGTGATGGCGGGAGGGAGCAGGGAGGGCACGAAGGGAATTCTACATCCGTTATGTAAATTATTTTTGTGTCCCCGATGAAGGCATTTACATTTTTATGTCTTTAGCGCTAAGCCGGGAAGAAACCTTGTGGTTGACGGGGGTAGAGAGCTGGCCCACAAGAATACAACAAAACAAGAACATTATGTTTTTTTTTCTAACTCTTGAGGAGTCATTGCATAATCAAGTGTAGATAAATATTTTATAATTTCTTTCACAATCTCTTGGAAAGTTTTCGCTTCATAAAGTGCCATAGTGCACCCTGAAATAGCCGCTAAACTTAAAGAACTTTCAGAAATTTTAGGGAAATTATTTTGATTTTCATTGTTTTAAAGTTATTGTATAATTCTTCTGAAAAATTTCTTTAAAAAGTAAACATTAAAAAAGGCATTTAAAAAAGTATACATTTTTTTTAAAAAATCAAATATTTTAATAAATAACAAAAACATTCATGAATTTGATTGAGTAAATCCTTAATTTCAAAACGGCAATTCTTGATTCCACTCACTCCATGAGAATATATTTAATTGTTTCAGTGCAGTGCCATAGAACTAACTTCATACATTCAGACTTACGTGTAAAAGTTTCACAGTAATATTTTATAAACTGTAATCATGAAGGCGCAGCACTTAGTCGATTAAGACATTTTAATTGGGCCAAACAAGGTTAAATTATCGCTAATCCAAATGTGAAACTCTCTAATTTATTCAGTTTTTAATACCCAATGACTCATCTATGTTTAAAAATAATTTATTATTTATTTGTTTTTCGCGTCTTTCCAGTTCATCAGGTGTAGCTAATTTGTAACGTAATGAGGTTGTATGTTAAAGTTAGGATAAAGATGTTTTACATTAAATACATTGATAATTATATGTGTGTTGTTATGTTTACGAGAAGCCCCGTCAGCCCTACTGCTGCCGGGGTACTGTGTTTTATAACATACTAGCATATACCCGTGTTTTATAACATACTAGCATATACCCGTTCATTCGTTGCGACAATTTCAGAAGAAATGAAATAGAAGGACAGCGTTAAGATAATGTTTAATTTGTATTGTGTCATCTGTATAAATATATTGTTAAAAATAAATGTATCTCTGATAGTCCTTTAAACCTTAAAAAACACCTTTAATCGTATGGAAATCTTTGGGTACACTTTCGAAAAGGCAACTGGCAAACTTTATCTTACAGTTACGTGTAATTAGGGCATGGGATCCCAACTGTCTTTCTTTAATTCCTAATATGAAGCATATATATATTATGTATATATCATGATATATATACATTGTCAATAATTTTCAGCACAGTTTAAAATTATAATGCGAATAAAGTCTTTAATGCTTGCGGAAGAAAATATATTTGGCCCCCAGCCCCCGAAAGAATGGACATTAGGAGTTCAATGCCCCATGGTACTTTAATATGGGCTATCAGGTTTGTGTGTACCAAGTTTGGTCAAGATCCATACATTTAATAGTAGCTAACGCTTAAACTAATTTTTATACAGATCATAAACGAAAAAAAAGACATTTTGGCCCCCCGTCCCCCATAAGTGTCAATGGTCAACTTTTTTTTCAACAAACCATCCGGGACGCATACTCAACAACGTCCTAAAGTTTCATGGTAATCAGATGGATTGATTAGTCAGCTATGAAGGACAAACATACAAACTTGGATTTATTTATATACATATATACATATATAAACATATAAAATTATCATTATTAAAATCACATTTTCTTCCGTCTTAAGCATTACCGGAAACTATTAAAAATATTAACGTATTATAAACTAATTTTTACCATTGCAATTTAACAGCCTGGACTTTCAACAGTCTGTCAATCAACGATCCCAGCCTTCGTCAAATGTCGGCCCCCTTTTTTACCCAATTTTACCGTGAATAAAGATTCATCGCATCCCAACAGTGTAGTCTGGGCACCCCCTGGGGGCCCCGCCTGTCCTCTAGTAGTCTGTGAAACCACCGATCAATCGGTTTTTAACGATCGACTTACGAAACACAATTTAACCTCCCCTCCCCCCCACCCCAATCCGTCCGCCACCTTGTCCATGACGCTTTCAATTTTCACTCTTCCTTACAAATTTTTTTTAACGTTCCCTCTTTTAGGTTTAGAGTTTTAGGTGGTGTACAGTAAACACTCGTGAGAGAGGGAAAAACTCGAGGCTATCTGGGAGGGTTTTTTTTATTTTTATAAGAGGATTTCAAGAACCGGAAACGACTCTGAAAAGGGAATTTAAGATTGTAAATGTGTTACTTTGAAGCTGAGTTCGGTAAAGGCCGTGTTTAAAGAAAGGGTTTACTGTAATACAACGATCTACAAGTCCTGAAACTTGTCATTACTCAAGGTCAGCTGACCACTTTAGCCTTGTGGAATTAAAATGAACGCAAGGTGTTTGTTTAGAAACAGATTAAAATTAATTTGATAGTGGTTGATTTTTTTTACTAACGATGTGAGGTTTATCTAAATATAACATTTTCAACACGGAAGATTATGTTGAATAATTAAATCGTATTTGTGCAACTTAAAATGTACTTGACTTTAAAACTTCATTTACAATTTTCCTAAAACTAAAGAAATAAATCGTTGAAATTGTGTGTGATATTTTGAAGTAGTAAATCTTTGCGAATGGCAGTAAAAAAAATGTTTAAGACTTCTTCGTAAACTCAAAATTATAGAAATTATGTTTATTTTTATTTTTTTTCAATTTTTATGTATTATTATTTTTATTATTTTTTATTATTATTATTATTTTTTTTTTTGGATCATTTCGAGTGGCTGATAATGTGGAGGATCGAACAAGTCGTTAGTACTTATCCATTCAAATAGTTAGCATATAACCTTTTAGTTAACAATGGGCTATAATCTTTTAGTTGACAAAGGGCTATAACCTTTTAGTTAACAATGGGCTATAACCTTTTAGTTAACAACGGGCTATAACCTTTTAGTTAACAACGGGCTATACCCTTTTAGTTAACAATGGGCTATAACCTTTTAGTTAACAATGGGCTATAACCTTTTAGTTAACAATGGGCTATAACCTTTTAGTTAACAACGGGCTATAACCTTTTAGTTAACAACGGGCTATAACCTTTTAGTTAACAATGGGCTTTAATCTTTTAGTTAACAATGGGCTATAACCTTTTAGTTAACAACGGGCTATAACCTTTTAGTTAACAACGGGCTATAACCTTTTAGTTAACAACGGGCTATAACCTTTTAGTTAACAATGGGCTATAACCTTTTAGTTAACAATGGGCTATAACCTTTCAGTTAACAACGGGCTATAATCTTTTAGTTAACAATGGGCTATAATCTTTTAGTTAACAATGGGCTATAACCTTTTAGTTAACAATGGGCTATAACCTTTTAGTTAACAATGGGCTATAATCTTTTAGTTAACAATGGGCTATAATCTTTTAGTTAACATGAGGAATTACTATGAGACTTGCTTGTTCTAAACTAGTTAAAACTAAATGGCTGGACTACTTACAGTGTTAATTACTTCCTTACAAACATGTCTAATTCAGACAACTTTGGTCTTTTGTAACATCGTCAATGAATAGAATATTAAAGATAAATGTCTGTGTAATGCTATGTATTTTTTACATGTTTCTAATAATTATGAACCGTAAAAAAATGGATTTTTTTTCTGAATTGATACTAACAAAAATATCATGCGCAAATCTCGTGCGATGGTTTGTTTGATGGTCAACATTTAGTTTGAAATCAATTTTACGTCCCATTCAGCGTGGTCTTGCCGGTGACACAAAGGTCAAGGCCAACACCAGTGTACGGACTTGATACTCTGCTGATCAAATTTTTTGGGATAATTTTTTATGCAGCGACAAATTTTAAAATTGTAGACTACGTAAAATTACGTCAACTGTATATTGATCTTAAGCTTAGAGTTTCTTTAGTTGTTCTGTTCTCTCAGTTGTAATGTAACTATTTCTTATGATATTAAAAGGTCATCTTACCTCAGTTGTATAATTCTATGTAATGTAATAACTTCCCATAAAATAATAGGTCACTTCAGTTGTACACTTACCTCAGTTGTACATTTACCTCAGTTGTACACTTACCTCAGTTGTACACTTACCTCAGTTTTACACTTACCTCAGTTGTACACTTACCTCAGTTGTACACTTACCTCAGTTTTACACTTACCTCAGTTGTACACTTACCTCAGTTGTACATTTACCTCAGTTGTACACTTACCTCAGTTGTACACTTACCTCAGTTGTACACTTACCTCAGTTGTACACTTACCTCAGTTGTACACTTACCTCAGTTGTACATTAAACTCAGTTGTACATTAAACTCAGTTGTACATTAACCTTAGTTTTACACTGACCTCAGTTGTACACTTATCATCATTCGCCCCAAAGTGTTTGTCATTGCTGAGATTCAAAAATATCAAAATTTCATAAATAGACTATAGATCTACTTTAATTTGACAATGTTTTGTTGAACCAAAGTGATTGAGCATACTATAGAAGTTACATGCACACTTGTTTGTATAATCAGTTAACAATTTTTGTTGTGTTAGTCAAGTCTTAGCTGACTTAAAGCGGAACTAACACATCTCTTTTGAGACTATTCCCTAACAAAATACTGGGATATCCCATTATTATTTTCATTTCATTGTTCCAACTGAAAATTCCACATGTTTTTATTATTATACTTCTGAGCGGAATCGATTTCATTTAAATTATATTCCATTTCATTTTTTAAATTTAAAAAAAAAAAAAAATTAAATAATTAATTAAAATCGAAATCGTTGTCATTATCTTCTGGAAACTCCGAGAAGTCTATTTCCAGATGATAAACAACTTATCTGAGATAGTCGGCTATCAGACGGGTCCCGTGTTATTATCTCTTCCATGTGATGTCTACCTCCTGCTAGACTTCATTTGGAAGCTTGGGCTTAAGCCGGGCAAATAGCAGTAATAGCCTGCTCGCGTGCCGGTTGTCCCCGCCGCGGTTCCCGGGAACATTGCGAACCGGTAACGTACATTTATGGCTGATCATAGCGAGCCGCTGTAAGCCTTTAAGTGTGGGTAGAAACTGTGGGCCGTGACCCGAAGACCTGCCCTTGATCGGACCAATAGGTGTCATGTTAGGGTCAATTTGGGAGAGTGAAACTATTACGGTGAATAGAACTGACGTCATTGAACATAGAATTTACTCCGTGTTGTTATAGATTGGGATGCCCCCCACTTCCTGAAAGCTTTTTTTTATTGCGTCGTTGGCTCAGTGCTTTTCATTAAGTGCAGTCCTTACTGACATCCATTTATCAGTAAACGTTTCAGCGAGTTTTTATTAATAGCTATAATTCCCCATGGGTCCGAAATGCCCTTATTCTAAGATCCATTACACAAACCAAAAATATTACTTAAAAAAGAAACTCGGAAGAGATTTTATATTAAAAATCTTATTAGCCTGATTTTTTTTGTACGCAAAAACTTGTTATAATACAAAAAAGATCTATATGTTTGAAATGTCATGAGTTAGCGAATATTACATGACGTCAGATGACCCACCAATCTCCTTTCTAGTTGTTGGTTAATTAGTTCTTTAAGTGCACCACCGTACATATAGCTTGTGTTTAGTGAGTTGTTTGGTAGCACCACGAAGCAGGTGCTTAGAGAGTCTGTTTGCCAGGGAGGCAGACATTTGAACAGGGTCAGCACTCAGCACCAGGGTGGTGCAGGGAGAGAGGCAAAAAAATCAATGCGGCCTTATGCACAATTAATAGTTTGTATCAAACACGGGAGTGCAACAGTGGACGATCTCGGCACACAGAGATAGAAAGGTTGGAGTGGGGCTGGAGAATGGGGGGGTCAAGGACGCTTGAGATGTCCAGTTGTAGAGATGCGCACAATGAATCCGGTAAGGTTACTTATGGTGTCCGGACAGGTTACAGATGGTGTCTGGAAAGGTTAAAAATGGTGTCTGGACAGGTTAATAATGGTGTCTGGACAGTTTAATAATGGTGTCTGGACAGATTACATATGGTGTCTGGACAGGTTAATGATGGTGTCTTGACAGGTAAAAGATGGTGTCTGGACAGGTTAAAGATAGTGTCTGGACAGGTTAATAATGGTGTCTGGACAGGTTAATGATGGTGTCTGGACAGATTACATATGGTGCCTGGACAGGTTAATGATGGTGTCTGGACAGGTAAAAGATGGTGTCTGGACAGGTTAAAGATAGTGTCTGGACAGGTTACATATGGTGTCTGGACAGGTTACATATGGTGTCTGGACAGGTTACATATGGTGTCTGGACAGGTTAAAGATGGAGTCTGGACAGGTTACATATGGTGTCTGGACAGGCTACATATGGCGTCTGGACAGGTTAAAAATGGAGTCTGGACAGGTTACATATGGTGTCTGGACAGGTTACATATGGTGTCTGGACAGGTTACATATGGTGTCTGGACAGGTTAAAGATGGAGTCTGGACAGGTAAAAGATGGTGTCTGGACAGGTTACATATGGTGTCTGGACAGGTTACATATGGTGTCTGGATAGGTTACATATGGTGTCTGGACAGGTTAAAGATGGTGTCTGGACAGGTTACATATGGTGTCTGGACATGTTACAGATGGTGTCTGGACAGGTTAATGATGGTGTCTGGACAGGTTAATGATGGTGTCTGGACAGATTACATATGGTGTCTGGACAGGTTAATGATGGTGTCTGGACAGGTAAAAGATGGTGTCTGGACATGTTAATTATGGTGTCTGGACAGGTTAATGATGGTGTCTGGACAGGTTACATATGGTGTCTGGACAGGTTAATGATGGTGTCTGGACAGGTCACATATGGTGTCTGGACAGGTTATTGATGGCATCTGGACAGGTTAATGATGGTGTCTGGACAGGTTAAAGATGGTGTCTGGACAGGTTAATGAATATGTGGTTTTAATAAAGGATTTGTTCCTTTTACTGAACAACAAATTATACAAGTACTGCCTAAATATTATAGTTTAACCTGTAGATAGAAAGTGTAATATTTATATTAAGGCTGCGGAAATTAACAATTAACTTCTCGATTAATCGTTAAAAGTTTTATCGATTAAATATCGATTAAAATAATGTTAATCAATAAAATTTCAAATAATTTTTTTTTAAATATGTATAATTTTTTTTTTCAATTTATTATAAAATAATTAACAAATAAACAATATAATGGCCCAGATCACAGGATCTGTATCGCTGAGGAACATAGTGCAACAGTCCTTAGCAGTTAAAAAAATTGTTTTTCCATTTCTATGAGACAAGGGAAAGAAACCGATAAAAAAAGTCAATTACCTGTTTTTGTTGCTACGCTTGCGATGTTTGACCTTAATCGACATTAACGATAAATTCATGAAAATAAGCGTTAATTTTTCAAACCTTAATGATTAAATTTAAATTAATCATTACCAGCCCTAGATTATATATAAAAATAGTTTGTTTCAACCATAGATGATTGGGCTAAATTTTGTTATAGGGTTCTTCATTTCTAAAACGTCATAGCTCATTTCATAATGTTCTTTTTGTAGATTACGTTTTAGCGAAACAAAGTTTTGAGGCATACATACAGTCAAATCTCTATGTTCTCAAAATTGTTAGCTTAGTAAAATTACGAAATTGTTTTTTGTTTTGCAAGTCCAATAAGCTGTCTTAAATTAACGAAGAATTTAAAAATAGCTGATAAGATTAATCATTCTCAATATACATACATTCACGTATTGACTCGTATCTTTTATTAATTTTTTTATGAATTTGTCCTTACAAAAGATAAATTTAGATATAATATTTCTATTAATAGATTTCCGCCTTATTATGAACATCCCTATTAAGAAAAAAGTCATCAAAGCCATACGTTTCTGTAACTAATAAGTAATGAATCCAGAAAAATAACTATTATATTAAAATTTATTTTAATATATATTTTTGTCTTTTTTTGGAGCCGTCCATAATGACGTCACGCAATTTTTTTTCGTCACAAAAACTTAGACCCCCTTTCCAATATGACGTCACAAAGCTGTGCGGCCCCCCCCCCCCCCCTAAAAGCGGTATTTTTCTTTTTGAAATTGAGCACGTTTCAAATCACTTGGTTGTCATTTTAGTATGTGTTTAGTGTAAGGCTGCACTCTGATATTATAAAACGCGTGAATCCATGTAAAAATTCATGCAATAAATAGTCAGAAATCGAATATTTAAGTGTAAGTGGAACTTTGATTTAAAGTAGCGTGTTTTGACGCGACGTCACAATTTTTCAACTGCCCCCTCCTCTTCGTCACACATCGTCACAAATGTGTGGACACCTCGCCCCCTCTCCCCTAAGTTCGTGACGTCATTAATGGACGGTCCCCTTATAATTATTTGCATATGTACCTTTATTACAATAAAACGTTCTAATTTAGTCCGTCGCCTTTTAATTAATTTACCATTCGTTAGTTCTGAGAGAATGAACTGACTATTTAAAAAGTTTAACTTTCTATACAATTCTTGTCCATGAAAAACAAATAATGTTATTAAATTATGTAATTCTCTATTTTGTTTTGACGAGTGTGCATCGTTAGCATCCTAGCAATAGTTGCGGTTAGGGGGACGGGGGATGACACTGAACTAAGGGGATCATAGTTGTTCTTTTTCATCACAGTGGAGTAGGCGTGGAGTAGGCGTGGAGTAGGCGTGGTGTAGGCGTGGAGTAGGCGTGGAGTAGGCGTGCAGTAGGGGTGGAGTAGGCGTGCAGTAGGCGTGGAGTAGGCGTGG
>MUZC01001072.1:657971-676643 GCA_002072015.1 Radix auricularia
CACGAATTGTGCTGATTTTGATGGTCGTGTGACGTCATGAGGTGATATTAATCACGAATTGTGGTGATTTTGATGGTCGTGTGACGTCATGAGGTGATATTAATCACGAATTGTTCTGATTTTGGTGGTCGTGTGACGTCATGAGGTGATATTAATCACGAATTGTGCTGATTTTGGTGGTCGTGTGACGTCATGAGGTGATATTAATCACGAATTGTGCTGATTTTAATTGTCGTGTGACGTCATGAGGTGATATTAATCACGAATTGTTCTGATTTTGGTGGTCGTGTGACGTCATGAGGTGTTATTAATCACGAATTGTGCTGATTTTGATGGCAGGATTGATAATGGAGTACAGCTCAGAATTTGAGAATACTCCAGGGTTTCCAACCCATTTTAGTGTGATGTTGGCAAACCTATTTTGGTGTGATGTTCGCCAACCCATTTTAGTGTGATGTTGGCAAACCTATTTTGGTGTGATGTTCGCCAACCCATTTTGGTGTGATGTTGGCAAACCTATTTTGGTGTGATGTTCGCCAACGCATTTTGGTGTGATGTTGGCAAACCTATTTTGGTGTGATGTTCGCCAACCCATTTTGGTGTGATGTTGGCAAACCTATTTTTGTGTGATGTTCGCCAACCCATTTTGGTGTGATGTTGGCAAACCTATTTTGGTGTGATGTTCGCCAACCCAATTTGGTGTGATATTCGCCAACCCATTTTGGTGTGATGTTCGCCAACCCATTTTGGTGTGATGTTCGCCAACCCATTTTAATTTTATGTTCGCCAACCCATTTTGATGTGATGTTCACCAACCCATTTTAATATGATATTCGCCAACCCATTTTGTTGTGATGTTCGCCAACCCATTTTGTTGTGATGTTCGCCAACCCATTTTGTTGTGTCTTTCGCCAACCCATTTTGGTGTGATGTTCGCCAACCCATTTTGATGTGATTTTCGCCAACCCATTTTGTTGTGATGTTCGCCAACCCATTTTGTTGTGATGTTCGCCAAACCATTTTGATGTGATGTTCGCCAACCCATTTTGATGTGATGTTCGCCAACCCATTTTGATGTGAGGTTCGCCAACCGATTTTGATGTGATGTTGGCAAACCTATTTTGGTGTGATGTTCGCCAACCCATTTTGGTGTGATGTTGGCAAACCTATTTTTGTGTGATGTTCGCCAACCCATTTTGATGTGATGTTCGCCAACCGATTTTGATGTGATGTTCGCCAACCCATTTTGATGTGAGGTTCGCCAACCGATTTTGATGTGATGTTCGCCAACCCATTTGCGTGTGATGTTCGCCAACCGATTTTGATGTGATGTTCGCCAACCCATTTGCGTGTGATGTTCGCCAACCCATTTTGATGTGATGTTCGCCAACCGATTTTGATGTGATGTTCGCCAACCCATTTTGGATGTGATGTTCGCCAACCGATTTTGATGTGATGTTCGCCAACCCATTTTGGTGGGATTTTCGGCTACGCATTTTGGTGTGATGTTCGCCAACCCATTTTGGTGTGATGTCTGCCAACCCATTTTGATGTGATGTCCCCAATAAAAGTTTTCTATCACGGGCCACATTGGTGGCTCCCACAATTGGGTCATCTGCTGTCTCAACTTCCAACTCTAGCCCCAAGCGTTCGTGAGCTTGACTGTAACCCCTGGATTCGTCTGTGTCACCAAGGCCAGTCTGTAGCCCAAAGGCCAGTCTGTGACCCCTAATGCCGGCTGTAGATTGTAGCCCCGCTGTTTGACCCTAGTGGAGGAAGTATGTGTATCAAATAGTCGTAGCTGCTCGGGGGAAGCTCTTCAAATAAACGGGAAAATGTTTGATTATTTATTGGTAGCGTGTTCTAGCGTTGAACATTAAACAAAGGTTATACAAACGTTGTACAAACGTTATACAATCGTTGTACAAAAGTTATACAAACGTTGTACAAACGTTATACAAACGTTGTACAAACGTTATACAAACACCGGGAAAAAAAGTAATAGAGATACGCGTTTTGACAACATTGCAGACCTCTTCAATTCATTTAACGCTCATTTTAACATTCCAGTATTAGTTCGACAGACCAGATCTTGACAAAGTCCCCAAGAAAATTGTCATAACTCCAACACGCAAATTGCACAAGGCAATAATACTACCTTAGTGAATTTCTAACGTTGTGATTTAGAAGCGAAATCACTTTATGAATAGTTAATTGGCAACCTAAAAATAGAAGAAAGTTTATAGAATTTTAATTTTAATTTATTTTTTTTAAAATTGATTCATTGCGATGTTAAATCGTGAAGATGTTAAGAAGATGTTTGTGAAGATGTTTGTGAAGATGTTAAGAAGATGTTTGTGAAGATTTTTGTGAAGATGTTTGTAAAGATGTTGTGAAGATTTTAAGAAGATTTTGTGAAGATGTTGTGAAGATGTTTGTGAAGATATTTGTGAAGATGTTTGTGAGGGCGTTTGTGAAGATGTTTGTGAAGATGTTTGTGAAGAGTATTGTTTTATTTAATCGTGTGCCCCTTCCCTTGAAACCTAAACATAAATATTAACAAGAAAATCTCCGTTTATTCACAAAGTCTTTAGTTCTGATTTATTAAACGCACATCAACAAGATTGTGTCCCATCATGTCCCATCATGTCCCACCCATCATGTCCCATCATGTCCCACCCATCATGTCCCATCATGTCCCATCATGTCCCACCCATCATGTCCCATCATGTCCCACCCATCATGTCCCATCATGTCCCACCATCATGTCCCATCATGTCCCATCATGTCCCATCATGTCCCACCCATCATGTCCCATCATGTCCCACCCATCATGTCCCATCATGTCCCACCCATCATGTCCCATCATGTCTTAGTACCGAGATTTGCTTGTGTCCAAGCTGTAACTATGATGAAGACTTTCGTCACAACAGCCGCGCAGCATTCTTGGCAAAACAAAAATGGTATTATCTGAAGTGTCGTATGTTACATAATTTACCTCATAGACAGTAAGACCTCACAGTGTTTGCTCAGTACTCCCCCCATCTCTCCCCTCTTTATATTTCATCCTGAACACTTGGTTTAAAAACAAAGGAAGCTCCTGTGAGATTGACACAATGGCAAAGAACAAACCATTCCCATCCTTTATTTAACGGCTTGCATTGTTTGCCTCATATGCTCAAGCTATTATGCAATTAGAGCAATCTGGCAACCTTCGCGGAGGCAATTAGGTTCCGTTGTTGTCACACATTGATTCAAACACGACGCCTCGGGGGGCTACGGGTAGGTAATGTAAGCTTTCAGCTCGATTATTAGAATCTCTTCAATTGTCTTTCTTCGTCTCCTGCCCGAAAATAAAAATTAGAAATAAAAATTAAAAAAAGGCTGAATTGTTTGTGTAACTAAAATACGTTTTCTGACCAGTTGGAAAATATGTTCTTAAAACTTTAGCAAAAGCCTGGGAAACCTTCTCCATCTCCTGGGCAACCTTCTCCATCTCTTGGGCAACCTTCTCCATCTTCTGGGCAACCTTCCCCATCTCTTGGGAAGCCTGCTCCATCTCTTGGGCAACCTGCTCCATCTCTTGGGAAACCTGCTCCATATCCTGGGAAACATGTTTCATTTCTTGGGCAGCCTTCTACATCTCCTGGGCAACCTTCTCAATCTCTTGGGAAACCTGCTCAATCTCCTGGGCAACCTTCTACATCTCCTGGGAAACCTGCTCCATCTCTTGGGCAACCTGCTCCATATCCTGGGAAACATGGTCCATTTCTTGGGCAACCTTCTACATCTCCTGGACAACCTTCTACATCTCCTGGGCAACCTGCTCCATATCCTGGGAAACATGGTCCATTTCTTGGGCAACCTTCTACATCTCCTGTGCAACCTGCTCCATTTCTTGGGCAACCTTTTACATCTCCTGGGCAACCTTCTACATCTCCTGGGCAATCTTCTATATCTCTTCGGCAACGTGCTCCGTCTCCTGGGCAACCTTCTACATCTCCTAGGCAACATGCTCCGTCTCCTGTGCAACCTGCTCCATCTCCTAGGCAACATGCTCCATCTCCTAGGCAACATGCTCCATTTCCTAAGCAACCTGCTCCATCTCCTAGGCAACATGCTCCATTTCCTAAGCAACCTGCTCCATCTCCTAGGCAACATGCTCCATCTCCTAGGCAACATCCTCCACCTCATATCATAGGCAACGTGCTCCATCTCTTGGGCAACCTGCTCCATCTCCTAGGCAACATGCTCCATCTCCTGGGCAACCTGCTCCATCTCCTGGGCAGTGCAGTATAATATGACCTGATCAAAGTACTGACTCGCCGCTCACCCCATATCCCCAGCTCGACCATGTCCAGTACTGACGGGCACGCAGAAACGCTTCAGAGACATTCATTCATTGTTTGAGACAGTTTCCGTGTCGTGTCGTTACCGTTTGAGACCCTCGAAACACCCGATAACTATTTGGTTAATGATACAAGTGACCAGCGTTGTACTTACCAAAATGATAGTAAAAATGAACAACAGACTGCTAAAATGGTAGACTGCTGTTTTGTTAAGAAAAAAAAAAATTTCAGCTAGTTTCTATTCGCTTAAGTTTTCAAATGATTTAATGAGTAACCGCTCACCATACTTAAAGTTATATTGGGTTATCAAACTATCTTCTCGTATCTTTTACGTTAAAGACCTATCTATACTTCAAGTCTAACATTTTCATTATATCACACGTGTAATGATATTATGGACCAAACAATCTCTGGTGTCAGTCTGTTTATATATTTATAAAAATTTTTCATTTCTTTTAACCTCTCACATCCTCAAAGTATAAGAAAAAATCATGTTAAGCCTGGTACCTATTGGAATTCAGGACGTGTTAGCGCATTTTCGTATTATGTATCAGTACTTATGTTAGATATCAGAATTATGTAGTTATCAGTAATTGTGTTTAGATTTTAGACATATTTTTATGAATTTTCTTGTGTAATGAATATACCTGACATTTTTTTATTTAAAAGTCATTTCTTTACATTTTTAAAAAAAAAATATTTTCTCTTTAATCCAACTACAAGTCACCACAAATGATGACGTAAAACTCTCTAAACTTTTACACATATTCTAATGACGTCAACTAAAAAAAGAACAACTAATTCTTTTGCACCCTTTCGCACCACTCTTCAATGCTTGAAGAATCATGCATTCGACTTCCGGCAATGGCGGCCATTCCCTGCGCTAGTGTTACCTCTCGATTCGAAATATTTTTTGGTAGTTTTAACGGGGTTTTTAAATGGATCGAGTAACTGAGTGTTGATGCACAAATGGCAGGTCAGGGCATACAAAAAACATATATACATCATGGGTCTAGGACTTATGGATGCCGTGATCAAGGGTGATGACGGACGGACGGACGGACGGACAAAACGGGTGCAATAGCGATTTCGACATCTCGAAAATGCGCTAAAAAACAACAACTTAATTGATGAGTCAAAGGCTAGACTAATAAGTACACACATTTAATTGTGAAGTTTAAGCTTTAAAAAGCCATGTCTCTTTCGTTCATTTGCTCAATATTTGTGTAACTAGACCCAAATAACTGATAATGGTATGCACATTCTGCATGGGTCTCGTCCAGTTCTCGTGAGTTTTTAATCAATAAATTAGTGTGCAGCATGGTATCGATTACCGATTACCTTATCTGTCACATCCGGGCACGACAGATGATAGGAGAACCGAATCTAACCGATAGCTTGGGCTCAAGGCGTCCAAAGTCCAAATAAAAAACAGCGGCAACAGGCACCCGGAGCTGTCACCGGGGGCTGGCACCCGGAGCTGTCACCGGGGGCAGGCACCCGGAGCTGTCACCGGGGGCAGGCACCCGGAGCTGTCACCGGGGGCTGGCACCCGGAGCTGTCACCGGGGGCAGGCACCCGGAGCTGTCACCGGGGGCTGGCACCCGGAGCTGTCACCGGGGGCTGGCACCCGGAGCTGTCACCGGGGGTAGGCACCCGGAGCTGTAACCGGGGGCAGGCACCCGGAGCTGTCACCGGGGGCTGGAAGCAGTAGTGTCATACCACTAACCACACAACTATTGTTTATTCTGCAAAAAATGTCTTTTTACGTTTAATATGTAAGTGGTATACTGCTATACATCTCATTGTACTGCAATCAAATTATTTAAATACTTGTCTATTGTTTTGTTAAAGTAAATTATAAATTTTATTTATCGGTTTTTAGTGTCAGCACATGCATTTTGGGTACATGTATTTAAATAAAGACTCTTTATTCGCACATAGCATTTGATATTTATTATGTGGCGGCTGACGGGAAAGTCGGATTATTTATTGATAACCGTCTTCTATAAGAAATTTATTAAATGAATCATAGCTGATAAATGAAAATTGTAGCTCAGGTGTAGTAGATTAGAAGATTGTCATAAAGCTGAGTGCAAGGTTTGGCAACTGTGCAAGGTTGTCATGGAACTTGAGTGCAAGGATTACTAGTTCGACAACTGTGCAAGGTTGTCATATAACTTGAGTGCAAGGATTACTAGTTCGACAACTGTGCAAGGTTGTCATATAACTTGAGTGCAAGGATTACTAGTTTGACAACTGTGCAAGGTTGTCATATAACTTGAGTGCAAGGATTACTAGTTTGACAACTGTGCAAGGTTGTCATGGAACTTGAGTGCAAGGATTACTAGTTCGACAACTGTGCAAGGTTGTGCAAGGTTGTCATGGAACTTGAGTGCAAGGATTACTAGTTCGACAACTGTGCAAGGTTGTCATGGAACTTGAGTGCAAGGATTACCAGTTCGACAAATGTGCAAGGTTGTCATGGAACTTGAGTGCAAGGATTACTAGTTTGACAACTCTGCAAGGCTGTCATGGAACTTGAGTGCAAGGATTACTAGTTCGACAACTGTGCAAGGTTGTCATATAACTTGAGCGCAAGGATTACTAGTTTGACAGCTGTTCAGTTCACAGTCACGTTGAAAATCGCTTGGCCAATTATTGCTGAAGACATAAAATAAAGCTAACTCCTTAATATTTTGCTCCAGAAGACATCCGACGAACAGCCTGACCTCACATTGCTGCTTATATAGGCCAAATGATCTATTTATAACCAGACATCTCCTTCCTACACAGACTTTCACTACAGGAGTTGTGCGGGGCGGGGTTGGGGGATGCTGCCCATTCAGACATTCCCTCGAGCCTCCACCAAAAACTAGTAACTCCCCCCCACCCGCCCCCAACCTTACAATCTGAGCACCTTCCTTTTATTGATTCCCCCGTCTCAACGATCGCCTTCACCGTTGGTGTTCAGTGCGCTGTTTTTGTACTTGGCGCGTCGTGTCGAAATCGGGACATGCACTCTGAATGAAACATCTTGAGAGTTATGAAGAGTTATCCTGCATTAGCAATCTCAACATGTAGACTAAGTGTTGCTTTCTTTTTTCTCGAGACATGACTAACATGATCACTAAACAAAAGAGATTTTAAAAAAAACGTTCAGTTTTGAAAGATCATGGAAATAATAACAAAAATCAAAATTCATAATAACGTTCTGAGGCTCTTGTTTAGTGGGTTACGACAAATGTCATACACAGCATGGGTCGTGTCGTCGTGGGTTATAGTTCTTGGTCTCCGGCCCTAGATGTCCCGACGCAGGATTTGTCTTCCCTTGAACAAACCAATGAAAAAGGTTTTATTTATGGCCCAATAACATCTAGATGACGCACATGGAATTTAACCCGCTTGTATGGAAAACTAATGAAAAAAAGATTTGGTGTAACTTTCATGAATGTCATTTGATTTTTTAAAATTTTATTTCAATGGAGACGATGACATCGCTCTTGGAATATCAAAAATTATTCTCTTGTCTTTCAGTCTCCTGACATTATTTTATGAAGTAAATCTCGTATGGGTAGCCAATGTAGTAAATCTTATGGGTAGCCAATGGAGTAAATCTCGTATGGGTAGCCAATCAAGTAAATCTTATGGGTAGCCAATGTAGTAAATCTTATGGGTAGCCGATGGAGTAAATCTCGTATGGGTAGCCAATGAAATAAATCTCGTATGGGTAGCCAATGATGTAAATCTCGTATGAGTAGCCAATGAAGTAAATCTCGTATGGGTAGCCAATAAAGTAAATCTCGTATGGGTAGCCAATGAGGTAAATCTCGTATGGGTAGCCAATAAAGTAAATCTCGTATGGGTAGCCAATAAAGTAAATCTCGTATGGGTAGCCAATGAAGTATCTTGTATGGGTAGCCAATGAAGTAAATCTCGTATGGGTAGCCAATGAAGTAAATCTCGTATGGGTAGCCAATGAAGTAAATCTCGTATGGGTAGTCAATGAAGTATCTTGTATGGGTAGCCAATGAAGTAAATCTCGTATGGGTAGCCAATAAAGTAAATCTCGTATGGGTAGCCAATGAGCTAAATCTCGTATGGGTAGCCAATAAAGTAAATCTCGTATGGGTAGTCAATAAAGTAAATCTCGTAGGGGTAGCCAATGAATTAAATCACGTATGGGTAGCCAAGGAGTAAAGCACTGTTATAGAAAACTTTAACTTTTTAAAGTTTAATTTTAATTTTCCAAAAACAAAGACTGTCCAGGAAACATCTTTTTCTCCACAAATAAATGTCTGATAAAAGTGTATGCTTTACAAACTACAATAAAAATAGTTCAGGCTTCTTTTATAAAGGAGCTTCACGCATTAGTTTCTTCCTTATATAATTGTGATTTACATGGCCACCTTGTTAAACCATCTACTTCAAAAAAAAAAAAAAAAAAAACTGAAAACGGTCAAATGTGTAAATTTCAGAATTAAATATTATTTGTTTACATTTTTTTTTAAACCTTTGGAAGTGTATTTTTAAAAATTAAAATTTACATAAAACGGAAGAAACGTCAAAGAGCTGCTCTTTAAAGTCTTAACCAGCACTTGCTTATATCCAAACTTCCAAGTTTTTATTGTTTTCATTAACCACTACCCCGATGTTATTATTTTTATATTCAAAACTTAAATGTTTTATTTGTTTTCATCAACTACAGTTCCGATGTTTTTGTTTTTTTTTAAATTAAAAACGTCCATGTTTTTATTGTTTTCATCAACCACTACTCCGTGGTTATCAGCAGTAAAAATCTCATTTTCGAGACACCAATATTCCCACCAAATTACACCGAGCACCGTACACATCACAATAAACGTCCATGTTTTTATCAACCACTACTCCGTGGTTATCAGCAGTAAAAATCTCTGGATCGAGACACCAATATCCCCACCAAATTACACCGAGCACCGTACACATCACAATAAACGTCCATGTTTTCATCAACCACTACTCCGTGGTTATCAGCAGTAAAAATCTCTGGATCGAGACACCAATATCCCCACCAAATTACACCGAGCACCGTACACATCACAATAAACGTCCCCCAGAAATCAATGGTCAGCACATTACCACCGTGAGACCCAAGACAAGAAGATACACGATTATCCACCCTTTGGCCCTTGCACTTCGTGGACAGATGGTGGCCACTTCCGGTGGACTGCAATTATGAGGTTCGGGGCCGCCGCGCCTGGGAGATTGGCCTCACACTTCGAGGCGTTGTTTGAGCTCTGGCGGGTGTTTAAAATATGAGCATGCGATGGGTAACAGTTCGTCTCCTTCTTTCTCCCAACAAGTCCTTGACCTCAAGTGGTCGGCCAACGAGCCTGATCCTAAATGAAATTAGTTGGACAGCGAGTCAACGGTCAGTCTATGGGCTGGTCAAGGAGTGTAGCTTTTCAAGACGATGGCAATCTGTGCCGCCTCATGTCATAACCTACTGTCTACAGCAATATTGTCTACGTACAGAGCCTCTACCGTCTACAGCAATGTTGTCCACGTACAGAGCCTCTACCATCTACAACAATGTTGTCTACGTACAGAGCCTCTACCGTCTACAGCAATGTTGTCTACGTACAGAGCCTCTACCGTCTACAGCAATGTTGTCCACGTACAGAGCCTCTACCGTCTACAGCAATGTTCCTCTACTGTCTACAGCAATGTTGTCTACGTACAGAACCTCTACTGTCTACAGCAATGTTGTCTACGTACAGAGCCTCTACTGTCTACAGCAATGTTGTCTACGTACAGAGCCTCTACTGTTTACAGCAATGTTGTCCTCGTACAGAGCCTCTACTGTCTACAGCAATGTTGTCTTTGTACAGAGCCTCTACTGTCTACAGCAATGTTGTCTTTGTACAGAGCCTCTACTGTCTACAGCAATGTTGTCTTGGAACAGAGCCTCTACCGTCTACAGCAATGCTGTCTACGTACAGAGCCTCTACTGACTACAGCAATGTTGTCTACGTACAGAGCCTCTACTGTTTACAGCAATGTTGTCCACGTACAGAGCCTGATTTGTTGAGATCATAGCATAAACTTATATAAGATAAATTAAGCTTTAATATATAGTTGGAGCAGCTATCAAAGAGTACTTTCACTGTGTTCGTCTCTCTCTCTATATATATACAGTTCTATATGCACTCGATCCCGGTCAGCCCACCTCAATCAACAACAACAACAACAACAACAACAAAAAAAAAACGACCATCCTGGTCCACGCTCAAAATGTTCTCTCCTTCTTTCCAGTAGCTCAAAAATTGTTCTCTCTCCTCAGTCGTCCCTCTGCCTGCTTCTATCACACACCGTCCACTCATCGCCCCTCTCACCTGACATCTCTACACACTCCCATTTGAACACCCAGTTCACAACTATTCAAGTGAACTGGTGTTCACGCTTTGTTTACCATTCACCCTACATTTTCGCTCAGTCATTCTCACACCATAACATCTGACCGTGACACACACAACAAATATGTCCTAAATAATTAACGTTCGCCTTGAAGTTTTTATCATTTACTTTAGTCTGCATTAAAGAAAACATGACATGTTTAGATATAATTAAATGTTTTTATATCCAATAAAAACTATGCGAGCAGGAAAACTGCAAGAACTATTTTTTCTATGTTTTCATTATTCTATTTGAAATTATATAATATAAATATTTTAGGTTACTTGTGTTACAGTTTATTTGCTAAACGGTTCTGTAAATGAACAACATGTTAAGGAATGCATTAAGCCAAGGGTCGTTTTACTTGATTACGCCACTACATCATTAAGCCAATCAAATACATTTTTTATTTGTAGTCATTCTAAGAAAAAATGATTATGGTCAGCTATACTGACCTTCACCTTACGGACAGCTGGAAACCACGTAGCCACGTGGCCACATAACCACGTAACCACATAACCACGTAACCACACAACCAGCGTCCAGTGTCTGCAATATGAGGCGCATCAGCGGCATTGTCTGCAATTTTTTTTTCAGCATGGGACAGCTTTAAGCCCCTATTTATTTGGGCTTGTTTCTGGGTCTTTACAACAAAGCGATTTTTAAAAGTGAAGAGCGTTCACAAGTTTTCAGTTAGCTACGGCTTACGTGCCAGGAATAGTGTTGCTAGTACAATGTCCAGCCACCTTTACTTTCCCCAACCGATGTCAGGTACTTGAGATAAACCTTACCTTTGTGTTTTTAGAACATCAATGTGTAATCTTACTGTCAGATTAGATTTACGGCTAGGAAATTCTAGATTAATTTCTATTTGCGAAATAGGAAAAAAAAAACTTAAAAGAAAACCGAAAAAGAAAAAACGACACCAAACATTTTAATAAAGTAGCTTTCATGACAACTTAAAACTCGATTCGGGCATCAATTCTCCTGGCAAAGTTTTTGTATGATGCGTCGGCATTTCCAAAATAATACAGTCTCCAAGAAACGTCATCAAATACATTGGAGCGCAAGAATGGGCCTCATAGCTGCCAGGCCGCATTTAAAGATGTGTAAACGGAAATCAATATCACAGCTGGCAAGAACGGGTCCGGAAAAACGGAATGTGTGCCATAATAAATCATTAGCTATGCTTTTCTCCACTGTTATAACAAGTCGTTGGATCAATAGAAGCCTGTTGTATTTCTCAAGAAATGCCTGGGAAACACAAACTAGCTTAAGCCCTGACAGTTCAGGAGGCGCGGCCGGGGAGGGGGGGGAGGTCGTCTTTTCTGGCAGTTGACGCTAATCTAAACATCCAAGGTGTTGGGGTGCTGCTGTTGCTGTTGTTGTTGCAGACCTTTGCAGCAGGGGCGTATCCCGAAAATGACAATGCCGGAGATCATGGAACTGTAATAGATTTTAACTATGGATTGGTAATCTATTGGGGAAGGTGTAAAGATAAAGAGGGTGGGGATGGGGGGACGTTGATCATGAGAATAACATTGAAGAAAGCGAGGGAGGGTATAACGTTGGTGTTGGTGGTGTTTAATTTGTTACGAAAAGTCAGTGATCTTTGATTCATTTTCAATATTAATTAACATGTGAACCTACCTGTAAATTTACCTGTAAACGTTCGTGTAAACTTACCCGTAAACTTACCTGTAAACTTACCCGTAAACTTAACTGTAAACTTAACTGTAAACTTACCCGTAAACTTACCTGTAAACTTACCCGTAAACTTACCTGTAAACTTACCCGTAAACTTAACTGTAAACTTACCTGTAATCTTACCTGTAAACTTACCTGTAAACTTACCTGTAAACTTACCTGTAAACTTACCTGTAAACCTACCTGTAAACTTACCTGTAAACTTACCTGTAAACTTACCTGTAAACTTACCTGTAAACCTACCTGTAAACCTACCTGTAAACTTACCTGTAAACTTACCTGTAAACCTACCTGTAAACTTACCTGTAAACTTATCTGTAAACTTAACTGTAAACAAAGGAGGAATTTTTCCAGCCGTAAGAGCACAATTTAAAAATCACAAATAATCCAACAGTTCCTCATTGTTTAAAACTTTTTTAAAACATTTCCTAAATTTAATTGTTTTTCCTAACCATTTTTGACACAGAACTGAATGATCTAGAATTAATGATCTAGAACTAACTGATCTCGATTACATCGACGCTCAGACCAGTAAGGTATTGAAGGTTAGTGGGTCCCAGGTAAGGACAAGATTTTTGCCGACTAAAAACCCAGACACTTTGCAATGGGCAGAAAGGGCGTTTCTTAATCAAACGATAAAATAAATGACAGACCTTCTGGTTAGACGATCCTGTCTCACCCTCACTATATTTCCTACGCCCCTGTCGCACCAAGTTGTTGACAGTGCGATAGAAGATTGCAGGTTGTTTGCAAGTTAACTGTTTGACGATCCTCAAAGTCTCAACTTTTATCTCTGACGGCTGATTGTGTCCTCAAAGTCTTAATCGAAATGAAATGTTTTAAAGTAAGCCTTGACTGGGGCAACTTTAAGTACGTTTAGGAAATCTTTTAAAAGTACATCGGCTTAGGATTAACTCTCTCCACACAAACACTGACACACACACATACACACAACCACACACGCGCGCACCTCCCTTCGGCTGTGTCCAGAATACGACATGAAGACAAAAGGTTTTCTACGTTTTAGTTGAATAACAATCTTATTAAGCCCGTGTACATTTTAACCAAGTTAATCTGATACATTTCTTCCTCTAACGTTAGTTGAAACTTGACGTTGCCCTCAGGAGTACAACAGGATGATAGTTTGATGAAAACGATGAACATCACAGTGAGACATCCGCAGGAACATCACAATCAGACATCAACAGGAACATCACAATCAGACATACACAGGAACATCACAATCAGACATCTACAGAAACATCACAATCAGACATACACAGGAACATCACAACCAGACATCAAGAGGAACATCACAATCAGACATCCAGAGGAACATTACAGACATCCACAGGAACATCACAATCAGACATACAGAGGAACATCACAATCAGACATACACGGAGCACCTTGATAAGACACTGAGTCAGTTTAATTGGCGCCAACTCTTCCAGCGCAGCTTCCTATGCCGCAACTGGCCCAACGGCTTTGATCTCTGCTGTCTATTGATCTGCTGCCTCCGCTGCCCTATTGTAATAACCCATTCCCATGACCTGAATTGAAAAGTTGTGCTGCGCTCAGATAATGCATTGTTCGGTAGTGTTGCTGTCCGGATGATTAAAACACAGTGTTGAAGCCGCACAATTCTACAGAAATCGGTTAAGTTTTCAGTCACATGGCTTTGTGTGCATTTTATTTTCTCTTTTCCTAATTGATAATACAAACGACAATATCAATACTAGAAAGTAAATTTATATTTTTAACAATAGCTTAACAGTCAATAGATTGTTTCCTGTATTAACGTTTAGTCTTCTCGTTTTCTCCATGAAATGACACCATATTAGGTTTGCGAAACATTTTTCAAATTATCGTTTTCAATTTTTGTTTTTGCGTTGGTAAAAAGTTCAAAATCATTCAATAAACAATTTTCTCTCAAATATTTCGTGTTTTAAAACTTCTTTTACGAGTTTTGCACACTTTTAAAACAAGTCTTCGTTTAACTCTGTACTTTAAACGTTCTACAATAAGATACCATTAGACATTGCTGATTTGTATTCAGTGGTGAAATTATAATTACAATTTTTTTAAAGAAAAAAAAAACATGCTGGTGCTTTTCAAATTTATAAACCACAATTTAATCAGGATTATTCAAAGAAAAATCATATTTTAGAATGGCATTGAGAATTTTTTTATTTAAATAACGCTTCAAGATCCGGTCGTTAAAAATGGCGTAGGCCACAGAAACTTGAATTCACAAACCTGACAAATTATTTTTGTTAGTAAATTTTAGCGCCTTAGGCGGCTGGGTAGCGAGGTCAATAGAGCGCTCGCCTCACAAGCTGAGGGCCGTGGGATCGAGCCCACGTAAAAGTAAAATCAACTATAAAAATGTTGGGAAATGACTAACGCCCAGAAAGTCATCCGCTGACCTGGAGAGGGATCGGCGCCGCCAGGGTCTAAAAAGCCCGAGAATGTTCTAATGGACTAATGGAACCCCCTACGACCTAAAAAAAAAAAAGAGGTTATGGGTAAAGAAAAATATCACTTAAAAAAATAGCCACTCAATCCATTCAATATCAGCGTCCAATATTATTATCTATTGATTATTATTCATATTATAAAATTGATTATTATCAGTACCGAGAACCTTTTTGTATCGTGCTTTTAATTCCTTATCTTTATTTGTATTCTCCTGTCTCCTCGCGTTAGTTTGACTCATCACGTGACTATAAAATGGCCGCCGCACGAAAGTTCCCAAGAATGAATAGTAAAATTCCCTTTTAATACTACGTTAAAACCATTTCTTTGAAGCGGACAGAAAGACTAGACATTACAACATTAGTTTAATACCACACACGTGAGCGCTTAAATGCACAGATAGGATCCGAGTGGAGTGGGGTGGGGGGTCTTTTAAAATCATTTTAAGTTCTTAGTTTCTGGTTGTCACGCTTTATTTTAATCAATGTTTAACATTCAAGAATATTTGTCGTATTGGATCAAAATCCCAATCGATAAGTTCTAAAGTTAAAATCTTTAAAAGATGAAAATTTTGTTTGTGAATGTTTAACATTTAAAATTTGCTTTCGTGGCTTTAAAGCCTTTAATTAGTGATTTCAAAATACATGTTAACCATATTTTTACCATGCATTTCTGTTTAAGAGTAAAACTTAAACTTGGTATTTAAGGATTTGTGTGAACAATATTAACATACTATTTTTGGTAAGTACAATGTCGGTCTCTATACACACCAATAAAATGAGTTATTCGAGTTTTGTACAACTGACAAATGATATATATTCAAACATGCAAGGTATGTAAAATAGCAACGCTTGGGGACGTTCCCAAACACCTCACTACAATCATTTTCGAATAGCGATACATTTTTCAACGAAAATCCGATTGTTTGAAATAGAAAGAGAATGCGTCCAGTGAGTACAACAAAGAAATACCTTCACAAGCTTCACCTAGTGCGGCTGCACCTTAAAGCACTTTAGTGCGACCCTAACGCATGTCGACTCTGACAAAATATACATTCTCTCATCATTGATGTCTTGGACAATTTAACATTGTGTACAATCTCATGTCATATACAAAATTACATTGTTTGCCATCTCGTCTCATGTACATTGGCACCCATGTCTTCTCGGCGCTAATCTGAACTGGTTTGTCTTCTGTGTGTTTTTTTACAATTCAAACAAGGCCAGATTTTCTGAAGATTTCATTCACATTGTGAAATTAAAGGGGTAGTTAATATGTTATGCCTTACTCCCCAATGTTCCCTGTGAAATTAAAGGGGTAGTTAATATGTTATGCCTTACTCCCCTAATGTTCCCTGTGAAATTACAGGGGTAGTTAATATGTTATGCCTTACTCCCCAATGTTCCCTGTGAAATTAAAGGGGTAGTTAATATTTTATGCCTTACTCCCCAATGTTCCCTGTGAAATTAAAGGGGTAGTTAATATGTTATGCCTTACTCCCCTAATGTTCCCTGTGAAATTAAAGGGTTAGTTAATATGTTATGCCTTACTCCCAAATGTTCCCTGTGAAATTAAAGGGGTAGTTAATATGTTATGCCTTACTCCCCTAATGTTCCCTGTGAAATTAAAGGGGTAGTTAATATGATATGCCTTACTCCCCAATGTTCCCTGTGAAATTAAAGGGGTAGTTAATATGTTATGCCTTACTCCCCAATGTTCCCTGTGAAATTAAAGGGGTAGTTAATATGTTTTGCCTTACTCCGCAATGTTCCATGTGAAATTAAAGGGGTAGTTAATATGTTATGCCTTTCTCCCCAATGCTCGATATCGTATTTTTTAAGTGAGTAAAAGACTTAATTATTTATTGAAACTTCTAATCTATAAACCTTTATACTTTCATTTTTGAAATATTGCATAAACCATGCTACGACCCCTGAAACTAAAATTATAGCTTAAATCTCGCATTAATTACATTACACATTCAGAGAATTTAATCCCAGATTTCTTTCACTTACAATATCTTTTAAAACACCGATTTTTTAAAAATAAAGATTTCTTATCTATTTAACATAAAAAAAATCGACTGTTCACTCAGCCGTGGACTAAGGTGATAGTAGTCACTTCAATAAACATTGAAGTGAAGCTCAGCAACTCCAACCTGCTTCCGGTTCACTGCTTTTACCTGAGCCTAAAATGCTATGACGACTCAACAGTTCATTCACCCAGACACCCATCATTACCTTGGTGTCCTCTGTGTTATTGCCTTAATCACTCGCACTGTATGTGGTCCACCGGCACCAGCAGCATTTTGCCTTTTAAATATTTCTCATCACATTAGCTTGTATCAATATTTGATTGCCTTCTGGGCATGCGTGGGCGCAAACACTACAGCACTGTGTCCTACTTAATGCAGCGCGCGCCGAAGTGGCGCAGTACGTGCAGTGCTACTTTATGAGGCTTTTTGTTTGGAACTAATTCCATTAAAATACAGTTGAACTTTACGCAGTACAAACAGAATGTAAATTCTTTTTTTTAAAGGTTAATTCTAAAAAAAAATTAAATTGGTGAATTTAAAAATCAAAATTTTTTAGATAACTTCAAAGTTATATTTTAAAGATTAGATAGTGAAAAATAAGTAGATTCTAGTTTAATATGAGATTATTTTAAAAAAATCATGCTCAAAAATATTATCAAAAAATATCTTAATGAACGAAAACGCTCAAGTGAATTAAGAAAATATCCTGTGTGGTTTAAATGAAGTGATGCTTACACAAACACCCGCTGGGACTCTTAGATTCCTACACTTACCGGACTGATGTCAATTAAATACTGTCAGTAGTAAAGTGTTCAGATTGACCCCTACTGTCAATAGTAAAGTGTTCAGATTGACCCCTGCTGTCAATAGTAAAGTGTTCAGATTGACCCCTGCTGTCAATAGTAAAGTGTTCAGAGTGGAGACATTGTGAGATTCACTCAATAAAAAAGGGGGGGGGGGATTTAGTTCGATTACTGACTAACTTATTGAAACAATTATTTGCAGAATATTCCTTTATTTCAGTTTATACACCGCATGCTCCTCTTTCTAGGTCATATCCCTGTGCCCTTGTCACCCCCTTGTGTCCAGCTCCTTCCACGTGTCCATCTCATCCCCCTGTGTCCCGCTCCTTCCATGTGTTCCTCTCATCCCCCTGTGTCCCTTTCCTTCCATGTGTCCATCTCATCCCCCTGTGTCCCGCTCCTTCCACGTGTCCATATCATCCCCCTGTGTCCCGCTCCTTCCACATGTCCATCTCATCCCCCTGTGTCCCGCTCCTTCCACGTGTCCATCTCATCCCCCTGTAACAATCTAATCATCCTGTTGCCATTTAATCCCCCTGTGTCCATCTAATCCCCCTGTGTCCATCTAATCCCCCTGTGTCCATCTAATAACCCTGTGTCCATCCCATCCCATGTGTCCATCTGATCACCTTGTGTCCATCTGTGGCTATGTGTCCAGACCAGCCCCTTGTCTCCAGTTCACCCCCGCCCCCATGTCCAGCTCATGCACGTATGTCCATCTCCCTTCCAACATCCAGCACATCAACAATTTCCAGCTATCAATGACGGTCTAACATCCAGCACATCAACAATTTCCAGCTATCAATGACGGTCTAACACCCATATCTGTCGTTTCTACGCGGCGTCTAAAATATCCCCCCCCCCC
>MUZC01001072.1:676722-698597 GCA_002072015.1 Radix auricularia
CCCCCCCACACACCTCCACAACATTCAGCCCACGAACAACTCCGTCCACACTCCCACCACATACACATATTGTTTTTTTACAACTACACCAAGGCCTCGCCACGCCTGCGATATTAAAAGATAAGACAGAAAGTCTCCTGACGGCCCCATTAGCATCTTCAAGTATCGCGTTATATCCCCAGCCTCTGAGAAACAAATGCGCCATTATTAAAACAGCGATGGAACCAGACACTGGAACGATGCTAGATATGGCTTCAAGGAAATATTTCAGTTTTACGGAGTAATCTTTAATGGTCGCATTGTCTGGGAGATAACGGAAATGGAAGTGAAATATAAGGACTCAGTAAGATTATGAGCTCTGATCACAGCAGACGACAGCATATCTCCCCTGATACAAAGGACTGATGACGCAGCATAATTTAAAACCAGATACGACTAGGGACTGCTGACTTTCTTCCACATGTAGGATTTTCAGTTAGAGTTTGAGAAACGGCATTGAAGAGCAGCCGAGAAGTAAACATTGTGGAATAAACTTTAAAACATTTCACAAAATAATTCTTTTTTAGAATCAGCTGATGGGAATAATGTTAGAAATATGAAGTCTGGAATATATTTCAAGATTATTCTATTAATACATAATTACATTTAGTGACTTTCTATTATTAAATTTTCAGGTTGAAAGTAATGAAAGAGAATGATCTGTGTTTAATACTTGTACATGTATATTAAGATTTTTTTCCTATAACGCAAGCCAAATCTGAGCTTAACTTGAAAGAAAGAAATCAACTTTATTTTAACAACTATGGAGCTTATAGGAAAACCCAATCAGCTTTAGTGGTCTCGTGACTGCATTCAACCAAGCGCACTCTGGCTTACATCCTCGCATTGTAACTAATACGTTTTTAGGTCATGGAATACTCCTATGGGGGTTGACCACATTCAAATTTCTGATCGAGGTGTTGGTCAAAGTCCCGATGTTGGGTTACTGACTTTGGTTTGGGATCTGAACATCTGATTGTATTGTACTTTTGTGTTAGCAGAGACCGCCCCCACCCCACCCCCACTTTTTTCTCTTAAAAAAACAACGAAGTTTATTTTAAAGACAAGACGTCCCGGGGGCACCATCTCCCGTCATGACCCAAATATGTCTGCTTCACCAGCTCAGGGAAACATTAAAGATTTGAATTTAACGAGAAGTCTTTTAGTGAAGATGGTCTGTAGGAGATTTTCTTAAATAATGTATAGTCAGTTGTTGGATTGTTAGACGTTTAGTTAAATATTGTATAGCCAGCTTTTGTATTGTAAGATGTTAAGATTAATAATGTATAGCAAGCAGTTGTATTGTTAGATGTTAAGTTAATGTTTGAAACAACCGACCCGTTTTATTTTAATCACCGAATTCGGATATCCTGTAGATACATCTATTTCAGAAGCGTTACTATGCACACCCGCACCCCCACCCCTAGTGCCGACCCTGAACTATGTAACGTGACCGTTTCATAGACTTAGTTTTATCATGGCATATTAAACACACCGCACCACCACTCCTAGTGCCGACCCTGAACTATGTCACGTGACCGTTTCATAGACTTAGTTTTATCATGGCATATTAAAGACACCGCACGACCTGTTCTCTCCATACATGCAATGTCCATTCCTGCTGACCAGCATGTTACTCATCGTCTTTCTTTCTTCTAACCATCTCGTCAAAAAAGGTTTCTGAAATTAGTTGCCTTAGATCACGATTAAATTGAAAGTTTACTTTCTAATCCGACATTATGTAGTGCGAACCTTTTTACACACGAGCACATAGTCCGCTACGTTTGATAGCAGTGTCCACCATCCACACTTGAACATAATTATTTTTGCCACTTTTCCTCAGAAATCACTGCGCTCACTTTGACCCCGAATTCCAAATCTCTCCCCCTTAAATAAAAAATCTCTCTCCTAACTCCTAAGGTTGCTAACCTCAAACCTTGATTATTTCATGTATTCCCTCACGTATGGCTCTCCTCGTTACTATTCGGATAAGAATTGATTGGTCAAACACAAGGCCACCTCCAAAAGTTTTCCAGCTCTAAACTTTCAAGAATGTTTTACACCAGTTAAACCGTCGAAAATTAAAATAATAACTATTGCCTTTGATACATTATTTTTCAAATTTATTATTTATTTATTTATTATTCTTTTTATACAGAACTAGCCGAACCGCGTCGTAGCATACGCCGCTAATGATTTAGTGACGGGTGAAGACTTCCTGAAAAACGCAGTTGTCCAAATGGGGATGGGTTTGGGCAAACGACTGTGAGTGAATGAAAAGAAGGAACTCTGGAGAGAGTCTAAAACAAACATTTTTTAAAAAAATAATGAAGTTTTTTTTTGCGAGGCAGATGCAGCCGTCAAAAGAGCCAAATATGGCTCGAGAGTCATGGTTTCGCGACCCTTGGGCTAATAGAATCCTTCCTGGCTAAACATACATTTCTGAATTTCTGTATCAAAATCCTTGGCATATTAGTGAGAATATTTTGCTACTGTCCTTTCAGATTTGTCTTTAAAATTTTTCTTTTAAATTGGCAAGACTTCGTGCAGACAAAAAATATTTCAAGAGAATGAATGTAAAGATCGATTCTTTAAATGCAGGACCTGCATATTTGTCCTGGTATTTTTGGCAGTTGAACTTTAAAATTTCATTATTTCTCTAACGCCTTCCTCCTCGACCCCATACCCAACCCACAATTCTCGGCAAAAATATGTTTTGGTGTCGTAAAGCATCCATAATCAATGCTCAAGGCCGTTCAAACGGGTGTTTGATTTTAACGGCCATAAGCATAGATTAATGATCGAATAGGGGTTCGATTTTAACGGCTATAAGCATTGATTAAGGATCGAATAGGGGTTCGATTTTAACGGCCATAAGCATTGATTAAGGATCGAATAGGGGTTCGATTTTAACGGCCATAAGCATTGATTAAGGATCAAATAGGGGTTTGGTTTTAACGGCCATAAGCATTGATTAAGGATTACATTGGGGTTTGGTTTTAACGGCCATAAGCATTGAGTAAGGATCAAATAGGGGTTTGGTTTTAACGGCCATAAGCATTGATTAAGGATTTTAAAAAAATTAAAATGGCCAGCTGTTTTGATTTCAAGAATAAATAGCCATTTGATTTCATTTTTAACACCAAAGAATCTTGCCATTTTCATTCTGAAACGTATCAAATTTCCTAAGCTATTAAAAGATTGTACATCTCACATATTGTGTACATGTTCAATGTTTCTATTGTTGGACACATTGTACATCTCACATATTGTGTACATGTTCCATGTTTCTATTGTTGGACACATTGTAGGCTACATCTCACATATTGTGTACATGTTCCATGTTACTACTGTTTGACACATTGTGCATGTCACATATTGTGTACATGTTCCATGTTACTATTGTTGGACACATTGTACTTCTCACATATTGTGTACATGTTCCATGTTTCTATTGTTGGACACATTGTACATCTGACATATTGTGTACATGTTCCATGTTTCTACTGTTGGACACATTGTACATCTGACATATTGTGTACATGTTCCATGTTACTACTGTTTGACACATTGTACATCTCACATATTGCGTACATGTTCCATGTTTCCACTGTTGGACACATTGTACATCTGACATATTGTGTACATGTTCCATGTTTCTATTGTTGGACACATTGTACATCTGACATATTGCGTACATGTTCCATGTTTCCACTGTTGGACACATTGTACATCTGACATATTGTGTACATGTTCCATGTTTCCACTGTTGGACACGTTTTACATCTGACATATTGTGTACATGTTCCATGTTTCCACTGTTGGACACATTGTACATCTGACATATTGTGTACATGTTCCATGTTTCCACTGTTGGACACATTGTAATATCATTTCTATACCTGAAATCTGTAAAGTTATTTTAATTTGCCGTAATACGTTTCAAGAAAACCTCATCTCCGCCAACACCATGACGTCATTTCGTAACCATGACACCAGCATCATGTTTAATCTCTACACCGATCGCCTGTCCTTGTAAATTCGAATAAAGCTCATCTTACCTTGTACACTGCAAGTTTTAAATAATTTCATGGGATCATGCTCGTCTTTCTGTTGCAAGAACATTATTCAACTTTCAATCATGCTTGTTTTTCTGTTACAAGAACATTATTCAACTTTCAATCATGCTTGTTTTTTGCTGTTACAAGATCATTGTTCAAACTTTCAATCATTCTTGTGTTTCTGTTACAAGAAAATTGTTCAAACTTTCAATCATTCTCGTCTTTCTGTTACAAGAACATTGTTCAACTTTCAATCATGCTTACCTGACCAGCATCTTTTCCTTATAATGCAGCGACTCATTTATCATTACGTTTTGAAATCTATTATTATCAATGGGCATTTAGTTATTTTTATCTTAAATGTCTTTCCTTCTGGCATTGTTTCCCAACCTCCAAGCGATCAATCCTCCATTTCCATGTTTTCTTCCCACTCAACCAATTTTGTCGTCTTTTATCTTGGGCCAGCATCCACTTTGCATGTCCAATCTGTGTCCTTCTTTGGGCGTGGCCTGGCGTAGGTCAAGTCATGTTTTATCAGGTGAAGCCCTTGAAATCTGAGACCAAGCCTACAATATAAATGAGCTAAAAGCCACGGATTTCAGGGCTTTGTGCCGAGGCCGGCTTTCAGAGCACCGGGGCTTAGAGTGCTCGGGGAAAACGGAACAACGACCGTTGACAGGGGCGGAACCTAATCAAATGGTGGGGTTCTGGGGGAGAGTATTCATTTTAAGACCTTTTGGTGGTTTGGCGGGGGGGGGGGGNGGTGTGTGGGGGAAGGTATTTTTTTTAAGCTTTTGTGGGGTTTTGGGGGGGGGGGGGGGTGAAGGGGGTTAGGGCACACTTGTGCTTTAGGGATCAATTCATCCGACGTGGGCCCATTTGTGAAACCTGGGCCAATTGGTGAGACATGGGCCCATTGGTGAGACGGGAGCATAACTGTAAGAGAGCGCATTGGTGGAAATATGCGCATTGGTGAAACCTGGGCCCATTGGTGAGACCTGGGCCCATTGGTGAGACATGGGACCATTGGTGAGACGGGAGCATAATTGTAAGGGAGCGCATTGGTGGAAACATGCGCATTGGTGAAACCTGGGCCCATTGGTGAGACATGGGCCCATTGGTGAGACGGGAGCATAATTGTAAGGGAGCGCATTGGTGGCATTGGTGAGACATGGGCCCATTGGTGAGACGGGAGCATAATTGTAAGGGAGCGCATTGGTGGAAACATGCGCATTGGTGAAACCTGGGACCATTGGTGAGACATGGGCCCATTGGTGAGACGGGAGCATAAAAACCTGGGACCATTGGTGAGACATGGGCCCATTGGTGAGACGGGAGCATAATTGTAAGGGAGCGCATTGGTGGAAACATGCGCATTAATGTAACACGGTCAAGTTGGTGGGGCCAGGGAGAATTGGTGGCTGTAGGACATAATGGTAGGACCGTGGAACATTTGTGTGTATAGGACATATTGGTGGGACTGGGGAACATTGGTGAGTAGAGGACACATTGGTGGGACTGTGGAACATTTGTGTGTATAGGACATATTGGTGGGACTGGGGAACATTGGTGAGTAGAGGACATATTGGTGGGACTGGGGAACATTGGTGAGTAGAGGACACATTGGTGGGACTGGGGAAAATTGGTGAGTATAGGACATATTGGTGGGACCGGGGAACATTGGTGATTAGAGGACACATTGGTGGGACTGGGGAACATTGGTGAGTAGAGGACATATTGGTGGGACTGGGGAACATTGGTGAGTAAAAGACATATTGGTGGGACCTGGGAACATTGGTGAGTAGAGGACATATTTGTGGGACTGGGGAACATTGGTGAGTAAAGGACATATTGGTTGCCCGTCAAGAAATGGCTTATCATAAAAATAGTAGCAAATAACTTAATTGGAATGGTAACTAATAACTTAATTGAAGTGGTAGAAGATAATTTGATTGAAATGGTAGCAGATAACTTAATTGAAATGGTAGCAGATAACTTGATTGAAATGGTAGCAGATAACTTGATTGAAATGGTAGCAAATAACTGGATTGAAATGGTAGCAAATAGCTGGATTGAAATGGTAGCAAATAGCTGGATTGAAATGGTAGCAAATAACTGGATTGAAATGCATTTCTGTAATGCCTTAAATTGTTAATAAAACCTCTTTTTGCATGTGAAAGGATTTAAACTAAGTGTGGTGGTATGTAAAGACATCAGTAAAAAAAATAGTAATATTTGATAAGAAATTATAATCAACTAGATGTCCGCGGCGTAGCATGCGCCGCAGATTTGCTTATAGATAGTGCAAAGAGAGACACAAACTACATCTCGATGAAATCAGAACAACGCGAATGAACCTCAGATGTGAGGATAACTGTGACTCATTGTTGATCTAGAAAAATGTGCACTGTGGTTAGCTACTTGTCACCACCTACCCTGCACCACCCTAGCTTGCCAACCATAAACTAATTGGCATAACCTGACAAAGGTCATTCATCAAGCTTATTTCAACTCATTTCAATTGTTGAGGAAAGTTTATGACTACTTTTCTGTCACTGAGCACAACGGAGAGCACGAAGTTATATGCAAAGTCATGTTCGAAAAGAAAGTGGGAAATGAAATGGCACAAAGACAAATATTATTTAAAAATTGAAAAAACGTAATGTCATAGCGGGGGATTGAACCTTCGACCTCCGCTTGTTAGGTGAATGTTATTACCATTACACTACGAAATACATGTTATTTTGTTGTTCTGAAAGAACACAGTAATTGACTTCAATTCAAAGAAATTTTGAATGTTTAAAACATTTTCTTGCAATCTGATTGGTCGGTGGGGTCAGAGGTCAGACAGCTTGCTAATTCGTGTCCGGCATGGTCTGACTAACACACAGACTCACACACACACACACACACACACACATACACACACACAGACACACACACAGACTCACACACACACTCAGACTCACACACAGACTCACACACACACACACACACACACACATGCACACACACAGACACACACACAGACTCACACACACACTCAGACACACACACACAGACACACACACAGACACACACACAGACTCACACACAGACTCACACACACACACACATACACACACACAGACACACACAGACTCACACACAAACACACAGGTTCACACAGACTCACACACAGACTCAGACTTTGAGAACTGTCAGCTGATGAACACAGAATTAACTCCCCTGACTTGTTTACCAACTACACATTTTTGTTAACACTAAACAAGCGTAAAACATTTTCCCTTCATTCTCTCCCCTGACTTGATCCCGTTATAGACTTAAATACAAATTTAATTGTATGCCAGCTACGACAGCAGAGTATCGCCCCCTAGGGACAGACAAAATAACCGGAAGTCTACGGTGAACTATTTGAATTATTTGTATCCTTGTTGTATTCTGTTGTCAGCTGTTGCATTGAATTTCACGGTGTGTTTTTTGTGGATGCATAATGTTAAAAATGATAACAAAAGTTCATCTTGCGTGTTCAAATGGAAATTGTTCAAATAGACTCTCTACTGTGTAAACAACTGTAAGGGGAATATAATTCAATGGTTGATATTGAGCTAAGGGACGTCAAAAATACGTCAGGTTTCACTGTTTTCAAACTTGTAACCGTGCAGTGTTGTTTTTTAAAGCATCGTGACTAAAACAGGCATGGGCACAGGAGTAGGGGGTGGAGGGGGTGCACCATAAGTACCAGTTATTTTTAGTTTATTCGCACAATTACATTACAGTAATTACTAAATAAATTTAGCTCAATGTGTCGTCTGTGATAATGGCATGTTTTGTTAAATTATTCAATATTAATTCGTGATCTTACAAACTGAGAAAAGTTGACTGCTGCCGAAACTGAGGATGCAACTTTATAAATAGAATTTTAAAACTCATTAAACTAACAGTAGTGTATTCCATTACTTTGATGCATACTTGTAAATGTATAGCATATTTATAGACAATTACAATATTTATATAGACATGACAAAAGCCTTCTACGGTCTGCAGAGAGGAGCTATGGAAGATTATGGCAAATAATGGTTGTCCAAATAAGTATATAGCCATTGTAAGGCAATGACAAAGATGGCTTGCAGGCTCGAGTCTGGGACGATGGAGAGACCTCTAGACCATTCCTTAGCACAGTTTGTATTAAGCAACTCTGTTCTCAACAATGTTAAACCTCATGTTCTCAGTCATGCTTACTGAGGCCTTCAGGAATAGTAATGATGGACTAGACATTAGGTACCGCACTGATGGTAGTTTGTTCAACTTCAGGAATAGCAATGATGGACTGGACATTAGGTATCCGCTGATGGTAGTTTGTTCAACGTCATGTTCTAGGCCATGCTTAATGATGCCTTCAGGAATAGTAATGATGGACTGGACGTTAGGTACCGCACTGATGATCGTTTGATCAACCTCAGGAGGCTTAAAGCAAGAACAAAGGTCAAGTCAGACATCATTCTTGGCCATCTTTTTGCCCTTTACGCGGGCTCTGAAGCATACCTGCAACTAATCTTTGATAAAATTTCCAGTGTGTGCTCAAACTTGGGACTGATCATCAGCACAAAGAAGAGAGGAGTTCTATACCAGCCGGCCCCGGGAAAATCTTATACTGAGCCTAATATAATCAAGAACGGCAACAACATCAACACAGTGAGCTGCTTTACTCACCTCGGCAGCACACTGTCTCAGAAGGCCAATATTGATGGCGAGTTGAACACAAGAATCTCCAAGGCCAGTGCAGCATTTGGCAGATTGCATAACAGTGTCTGTAACAGAAGGGTAATCAGAACCCAAACAAAACTAAAAGTATACCCAGCTGTAGTGCTCCACACCTTACCATATGCATTTGAAACTTTGACCTATACCAACGCCATGCGAGGTTGATGAACCACCTCCACACCAAAAGCCTAAGAAATATTCTCAATATAAAATGGCTGGAAAAAGTGTCAGACACCGAAATATTAGCCAAGTCAGGACTACCCAGCATCCACACTAGCCTCATGCAGTTCACATTATGCTGGCCGGGGCATGCAGTTCTCATTATGCTGGCCGGGGCATGCAGTTCTCATCATGCTGGCCGGGGCATGCAGTTCTCATTATGCTGGCCGGGGCATGTAGTTCTCATTATGCTGGCCGGGGCATGTAGTGCCCATGTCCGACCATCGCCTCCACCACAGGACCTTCTATGGTCAGCTTACTGAAGGGCATAGAGCACGCCGAGCTCCACGTCAGCGCTACAAGGATACACTTAAACTGCTCTAAAGGCCTTTGACATTGGGCATGACACCTGGGAGACAGCAGCCAGTAACTGAGCCCAACTGGCGCTCTATGGTACTGAATGGCGCTCTATGGTGCTGAATGGCGATCTATGGTACTGAATGGCGCTCTATGGTACTGAATGGCGCTCTATGGTACTGAATGGCGCTCTATGGTACTGAATGGCGCTCTATGGTACTGAATGGCACAGCTGTCTGTGAGGTTAATAGGTAAACAGGCTGCCAAGACAAAAGTCGAGCCAGGAAGGACCGAATCCAAAACCCACCTGAAGGGATCCCACACGCGGACTCAAATTTCGTGCTAGAATAGGGTTAATAAGCCACCACAGGGCACACGTGGCGGCCCAGCACAGGTCAGATACAAATGTGATGAGGGTGGTCATCGTCTACTACGACGGACGATCAACATTAAAAACACATACATGTATTGGGAAGTATGGTAACACCAATCTTAACATTTTTTAACCAAATCACGATGGTCCTTTCCTGGAACATTTTAGGGTTATTGTCATGTTTTTGGTTCATCTTATGTGACGGTAGATTTATTTCCCTAAAACCGACCACTTAAATGAGGACTTTGGGATTTCATGTTTTTAAATGACATGAAAATTTCTAGATATTTTCTTACATATTTTGATTCGTGCCTCTTGGGTAAATAACTCACTTTTGCAGTTGTATATTAAAAATATATTTTTTTTTTAATTGAAAAAAATTAATCGATTAATTTATATTAATTATATTTTTTAAACCCGCAGATTCTAATGGATCCCATTCAATCGCGATTCATTATTTCGCGGTTATGTTGCGGTAATTTCATGACTCCTAAATTGTGTTAAGTAGTGCAGCTAATTCCTTCTACTATGCAATCAAATAAGGAAGTAAACTATATAAATAATAAGAAGACGAGGGAAAGGTAATGTAAGTAACAAAAAAAAAATTGTTAATGAAATGGAAACAAAAATATTAGTAATATTTTCTTAAGTTTTAATCGAATTTTAATCGATTAAATTAATTTAATTGATTTTTTTTTAAATTAACTTTTTATTGATTAATTAATCGTTAATTTCTGCAGCCCTAAAAATAATTTTATTATACATGTTGCTAAAATGACATTACATATCAGGGTTGTGCTAGTAGAAAACTACCTCAAGGAATGCTTCGTTTGTTGAAAACCAAACAGCAACAAACAAATATTATAATTAAATAAAAATGAAGTTCAATAAAAATTTCAAACATTTAAAAAAAAATTATTAAAAAAATAGTCGAATGTTTTTTTCGGATCTGTGACCTACTGACCGACAAACTCATTTGCTGTCATGGGGTGCACCTGATTGGCTGGTTTCATTTAATTATTTGATGTCTAATTAACTGTTCGTGCACAGGGCGAAAAGTTCCGCATTTGTAAATGGGGTTTAATTATTGTAAGGTTAGAGCAAGACACGTAACTCTGTTCTTGTTGGGTTGTCAAAATGTTTATTCTACTTTTATTTTAACCTTAGCCTATTTTTATACATCTAATTATGGCGGCTTGATGAAAAGCCAAACTTCGGATGGCCATTTTTGGAACTTGCAAAGTTTTAACTGCAAAATCAAACTGCACTTTTTAAAAATTTAACTTTTTAAAATTTCATAATTATTGCACACGGTGTAAACTTATCCAGCAAACATATCCGACAAACATATCCAACAAACATGCGACAAACATATCCAAGAAACATATCCAACAAACATGTGACAAACATAATCCAACAAACATATCTGACAAACATATCCGACAAACATAATCCGACAAACATATCCGACAAACGTATCCAGCAAACATATCCGACAAACATATCCAATAAACATGCGACAAACATATCCAAGAAACATATCCAACAAACATATCCGACAAACATATCCGACAAACATATCCGACAAACATATCCGACAAACATATCCGACAAACATAATCCGACAAACATATCCAACAAACATATCAAACATTTATGCTCACGCTGAGGTAAAGTCTTCCACAGATCCAAAATAAATCTGGAAGTACATAGGTCATTCCTAGACAGATCTGAATGTTCCCTTTGAAGTTCATAGGTCATTCCGTGTACTGAGCTAGAAACAAGTCTCATTTGTCACTATTTCATCAAGTTATAATAATTTTACCTTTCTTCTTATCTTGAACGAGGTCAAACTCTATATTACATTTTAAGCCCACGTCCCGTTCTTCCTTTTGGCTGAGATTCGTACACGAATATCGAAACGGTGGCAATGAACTGTAGAGCTTAATAAAAAAATATAATTTTAAAATATATTTTTACGGTCTAATTTGTTACCGATACTAAAAGTCGATTTAAATCAAATTGGAGCAATGCGTTTTCCCTTGGTTTTTTTTTTTTCTGACATGGATTTTTACAAATTGAGTAAAGAGACGTGTAAGTTTTATTTTTTTTATTTTTTTTTTTTAATTTTTTTTTTATTTGGACAACCCCGATATTTTAAATACGATTAGTAGAGACGCGTTTTTTTATAAGGTGAACTTGGCCACACATTCCGTCTATAGGAACCAGACTACACTTGTCAGTGACCAGTCCCTTTCTTCCATTCCTGGGCAAACACCTCTGATCTCACTGTGGCTGGCGACTGGACAAAGTAAATAATGGTAACTCCTAGCACCGACTTTGACCAGTCAAATTTTAGTCAGACAGACCAGAGAAGATCCTTGCATCTATTTTTGGTCAAACTTTTTTTGTGTCAAGTTTTTACGTTGACGCTATGTTGAATTGACCAGGGCACATTTAGTTCACATTTTTTATTTCGATATTCACATTTGTTTTACCATTAGTTCTACCATTAGTTCTACCACTACTTCTACCATTAGTTCTACCATTAGTTATACCATTAATTCTACCATTAGCTCCACCATTAATTCTACCATTAGTTTTCTTTAATTGTTATCATACCGTTGGTCAGAATCTTTTTAAAAAATGTCCCATTGTTTCCTTATCTTTAAACAATTATCAACAAAAATGTAAGGAAAGAAACAAAGTAAGTTTATCACGAACGGACGAAACCCAACTGGACTTCTGATCTCAGTTCACTGCTGGAGAATCTTCCGGAAGTCCGCCATTCCTCGTTAATCATTCTATTTGGCCAGCCAGACGGCTAAATTAACCCTTTGAATGACGGCCAGGATAAATAAATATTAGCCAAGTCAAATTCCTGCTAATAAGTTCCCCCTTGATGTCCTTAACACTCGGCCACCTTGCCACCGTCACGTGGCTTCGGCCAAGACGACTGACAACTGTCTGGATTTTTCTGGGAGACACTTTCCTTTGCTTCACCAATTATTTCTACAGTGACACTTTCCAGGAGGAAAAAAAAACGTGGTTAACTGTGTGAGTTTAGTTACAATGTTGAAACTCATTTCTTGATGATTAATTCAAAGTTTACAGGGAATCTTTCTAAAGGAGTTCGTAGTTAAATGATTGGCGAGTGAGATGTTATGATGGTGGTTAGGGTTGTGGTTGTATGAGTGATTATAGTAAGGTTATGTGAGTGATTATAGTAAGGTTGTATGAGTGATTATAGTAAGGTTATGTGAGTGACTATAGTAGTGTTATGTGAGCGATTTTAGTCAGGCTATGTGAGCGCTTATAGTAGGGCTTTGTGAGTGATTATAGTAAAGTTATGTGAGTGAGTGGTGTGTGAGTGATGATTGAGTTGTGTGCGAGTGATATTTGTGGCGAGTATAAGACAAGTAATGCTATTGGTTGTTAGTTGTTATGGTAGAGATCGTATGAGTGATATAGTTAGTTGTTATGGTAGAGATCGTATGAGTGATATAGTTAGTTGTTATGGTAGAGATTGTATGAGTGATATAGTTAGTTGTTATGGTAGAGATCGTATGAGTGATATAGTTAGTTGTTATGGTAGAGATCGTATGAGTGATATAGTTAGTTGTTATGGTAGAGATCGTATGAGTGAAATAGTTAGTTGTTATGGTAGAGATCGTATGAGTGCTATAGTTAGTTGTTATGGTAGAGATCGTATGAGTGATATAGTTAGTTGTTATGGTAGAGATCTTGTGTACTATATAGTTAGTTGTTATGGTAGAGATCGTATGAGTGATATAGTTAGTTGATATGGTAGAGATCTTGTGTACTATATAGTTAGTTGTTATGGTAGAGATCTTGTGTACTATATAGTTAGTTGTTATGGTAGAGATCGTATGAGTGATATAGTTAGTTGTTATGGTAGAGATCTTGTGTACCATATAGTTAATTGATATGGTAGAGATCTTGTGTACTATATAGTTAGTTGATATGGTAGAGATCTTGTGTACTATATAGTTAGTTGTTCTACATGCAGATATGACTGTTCTTGTTAAGACAACGTTAAATACTCAAAAATTAATCTTCATCGTCATGCTCCATCTCTCTTGCAATATTTAATTTAGTTTCACACGACAGTCAGTCTCCGTTGCAGGCGGCTGGTGGCAGACAATGTGACAAATATTGTATTAACTTAAACTCAGGGGCGTGCCACGACGGAGGAACATTGAAGAGATATTGAGATCTTTAATGTCCCGTTAAAAATTGCTCACATCTTTCACGGCTGTGAGTAATGCGATATCAGGATTGGAAGTATGGGGGACTACCGTGCAGCCTTGAAGTCGGCCCCGAGTAGAACACTTCAGATGGCAGCGTTATTTTATCCAGGCTCGTGTTTGCCCAATTGATTTCATGGCGGGAGATTGTCCAAGCAGAAGACACGGCTCTAGCACGTTCTCCCGGCCCGTGGTGTCACTTTAAGCCCTACCTTAAATGTCCGAGCAACCGATGTGTGTGGTGTTAATGTGATACAAGTTTTTGTTGTAAAAAAACAACTCGTTGTCCAATCTGGATTTAAACCGTGGAAAAGGAAATCTAAAAGGACTTACACGAGATGTATGTTCTTGATTGGTGACAGTCAACAAATGAGCTTAGTTACATTAATGCATATTAAAGGTTGGCCTAAAGGCTAAATGTAAGCGTCTTCACGAAATATGGAACACACACGATGTTAGGATCTGGTGTAGATGTTACAGGAGCGACATACACACTAGACATACTACACATACTACACATACTAGTGTATGGGATGGACGGTTTCCCACATCAACTTTTTTAAGACATAAGAAAGTGATAGCAGGTCTTTAATCAAAGACCTACAAAAGCTGTCCTTTCTTTCTTTTTTTATATTTAAATTTTCCAGATAATAGTTACACTGGTGAAATTTTTGTAATGTTTTCAGCTTTTCAGCTCAACAGCAATGTGAGATTGGGGAATTAGAATTTGGCTTGCTATGTAGAGACACTACCGGTATTTTTTTCTTTTTTAAATTTGTAAATGCCATTGCAACCATTGAAGAAGTTCCGACCATTGAAGAAGATCCGACCATTGAAGAAGTTCCGACCATTGAAGAAGTTCCGACCATTGAAGAAGATCCGACCATTGAAGAAGTTCCGACCATTGAAGAAGTTCCGACCATTGAAGAAGTTCCGACCATTGAAGAAGATCCGACCATTGAAGAAGTTCCGAACATTGAAGAAGATCCGATCATTGAAGAAGTTCCTACCATTGAAGAAGTTCCGGCCAATTTTGTTTCGTGCACCTTAAAATTTCTTTCTCCTTAACCCCTCTCCCACCCTGCCCGCCAACAAAATTGTTTGAGCCTAGAAAAAAAAATTGTATTTGTCCAGAGACTCAGCCATGTTGTTGTAAAATGGCTGAGAAAATATCTTCCGTCAAGGGAGATAATGAACGGAGCCCAGACACAACAGCTGAGCATATCGCATGTCGGAAGTGCTCACTCCTACAGGAAACAAAACAAAACAAACATGTCTGACAACTGCTCATTTCTTCAATGCACTTTTTACGTCGAGCTTGAACGAAACACAACCTGAAGAAAAGGGAAACTACTCGTTAGGCAGGTCCTCTTGCGTGTCATTACAGACACCGTCCTGCAGCATACTGCCCTCGCGTGATGCCCGGGACCTCTGGGGGTCTTCAAGGGGACGAAACCTATCATGGCTCGGCCGGAAGTAATCGATGAGAAGTCACTCCATAGAGCCTCGTTTGGAGCGACATTTGAAGGAAATCGGATCTTAACTTGAGAATAGCTGTTTGTTTGTGGTGAGAAGTTCACGGGGCGCCACTGATGTCAACACACACCCACACACACACACACACATACATACACACACGCACACGCACACACACGCGCGCACACATTAACGTAAAGAAACAATATCTAGGGATATTGAGTCAAAACAATGGCAACAAGGCAAGTGACCATTTAAAGTGACATTGAGATAAACAATAGAAACAAAACACACGAAAATGTTAATTAAGCACATAGTAACAGCAATAACAACCATACGCGATACCATATGAAGGAAACATTGATGGGAACGCTCATATGAGAGATAGGCGACACTAACAAAAAGACAAACACTAAATAATTGATAACACTGTGAGATGAGAGTTCTAACAAGAAGAGACAGAAATAATTTTACAAACAGCATTCAAACACATGCACTTGTATCATTGTATCAGACTTGAATCAGACTTGTATAAGACTTGTGTCAGATTTGTATCAGTGTTGTATAATACTTATATCAGACTTGTAATCAGACTTTAATCAGACTTGTATCAGACTTGTAATAGACTTGTATCATACTTGTATCAAACTAGTATCAGACTTGTATCAAAGTTGTAATCAGACTTGTATCAGACTTGTCTCAGGCTTGTATCACACTTGTATCAAAGTTGTAATCAGATTTGTATAAGAATTGTATCAGACTTGTAACAGACTTGTATCTACTCAAATAACCATCAATATTTCCAATAAAAATTTTCATTTCTCCAGAAGATCATAATTTTAGTGGATGATCTCAACATCAGGGAAGTTGACGTCACAGCTCCATTCTTTAAATTGTTGTCAACCATTCAGTGGACCGTCTTATCTTTCATTTGTTAGCATTTAGCCAGTAATCTTGCTTGGTTGATGTCACGTGGTACGTTATTCTTTCTTACGCCCCGATTCTTCAATCAACTCTGTGGAGAGTCTGTGAGATGAAGGGAGGTTACACACGCGAATTTTAAAATTGCATTTTATTGTGAGATTCTGGTGCGAAATTTGAATCTTAGAGATAAAAGCTATTGAACGTGTTGTTCATAGAGCTAACTGTAGAATGATTTTATTTCAACCTGTAGAATTTTTTTATTTTAAACTGTAGAATTTTTTTATTTTAAACTGTAGAATGTTGTTATCGCAAACTGTAGAATGTTTTTATCTCTAACTGTAGAATGTTTTTATTTCAAACTTTTGAATGTGTCTACATACGACCGTAGGATGTTTTCACTTCAAACTGTAGAATATTTTCATTTCAAAATAATTTAAAGTGAAACAAATCTTGTTAGAAATTCTCCAACTCTCATCGTTACCGGACACATTAAAAGGAAAAACAGATTTTCAAAATTTGAGAAATTACAAAATTATCAAAGAACTACGTTGTTGTGGGGCGCCTTGAGCATCAACTTTTTTTTTCTCAAAAGCCCGAGTATGCCTTCGAATCAGTGTGTCCGGCAACCAAAAATCAAAGTTCACAGCTTATTTAAGTGTACTATTCCTTGTTTGATAAATACGATATTAGACTTGCTGAAATGTACACAGAGTAATTTTTAATTTTAAAAATCTTCAAATACATGTTGAAAATAGATAATTAACACAGACACATCTGATGTATACTCCATTGCGTAGCTCACAAAACTACCCAGCATTCGCTGTTGCAGAAACAAAACTATTAACGGCTCTTTTAACATCGTTCCCTTTTCCAAAATGTAACTAAAAGCTCAAACAATGACGTCATATAATATTTTACAGCGTTAATCTCGAAACCAAGTAATTATAATTTATAACTCTATATTTTCAATTTTTTAAATAAAAAAATATGCTGATTTTGTCCCTTAGCGTTACAGAGTGACCTGGGCTAATATATGAAAGAACGTTGCAAGCTCACAACAAGGACACCAATATAAATAACAAATGCACAATGAGAAACATACAAAAAGCCACCATTACCTACACAATTGACGTACATTACATTTGTACACATGCACATATAACAAGATGACATTGCTGTACATAGATTCACTATATTTTTAACCAGGTATCGGTACATGAATTCCTTATGATAAGATAAGATAATTTCTTGTCTGGATGGGACATCAACGAACAATGAGATGATTGTAAACGTTATCTCGGATTGTAAGACTTGTTTCAATAAAAAGGATCAGCTTCTTTGAAGTCGCGCCATGTAGACAGCAGACAAACACATCTGAATGACTCGAATCTTTGATTGTTACGTCATCATGTACACAGCAGACAAACACATCTGAACGACTCGAATCTTTGATTGTTACGTCACTATGTAGACAGCAGACAAACTCATCTGAACGACCCGAATCTTTGATTGTTACGTCACTATGTAGACAGCAGACAAACACATCTGAACGACTCGAATCTTTGATTGTTACGTCACTATGTAGACAGCAGACAAACACATCTGAACGACCCGAATCTTTGATTGTTACGTCACTATGTAGACATCAGACAAACTCATCTGAACGACTTGAATCTTTGATTGTTACGTCACTATGTAGACAGCAGACAAACACATCTGAACGACCCGAATCTTTGATTGTTACGTCACATGTAGACAGCAGACAAACACATCTGAACGACTCGAATCTTTGATTGTTACGTCACATGTAGACAGCAGACAAACACATCTGAACGACTCGAATCTTTGATTGTTACGTCACTTTTATTACACCAGCCTGTGATGAAGGGTAACAGACTTTCTCCAATGTTGCGCATAATGTGACAGAAATTCACCACCACCATCCCCCTCCATNCCCCCCCCCAAAAAAGAAAAAAGCCATCATTGTTTCAACAGACAATGGCAGAACTCTTCCCCAGACTTTTGAATCTTGATGTCTACCGACCCCGTGTCGTTGACTCGTCGCGAGTCGAGCGTTGAAAACATGTGTCCCGTCTCCCCGGCTGTAAGCTGTCGTGATTATCTAAACCAGTGCATTCCTAGGGTCTTCTGGAATGTCCCAGATTTCAAGGGGCTTCATTCCCAAGAAACCATTCTACTCACGAAGTCTGCTGCTAAACTCCGTTGAGTCGCAGGGAGATGACTCCGGCAGGGAGATGACTCCGGCATGGGGATTAATCAATAAAGACATGTCATTCATTTTGTCCCGGCTCCTGGCTTTTCTCTTCTGGCTTCCTTCTTTTATTGAATTTTGGTCCTTGTTGGAGCGCTAGTAGGAAATGTGGTATAATTATACTTTACATTTACATTATTTTTTGCCGAAGATGGGGACAGATAGCTTGTTGGGCCGAGTTGGACACAGATAGCTTGTTGGTCCGAGTTGGACACAGATAGCTTGTTGGGCCGAGTTGGACACAGATAGCTTGTTGGGCCGAGTTGGACACAGATAGCTTGTTGGGCCGAGTTGGACACAGATTGCTTGTTGGGCCGAGTTGGACACAGATAGCTTGTTGGGCCGAGTTGGACACAGATAGCTTGTTGGGCCGAGTTGGACACAGATAGCTTGTTGGGCCGAGTTGGACACAGATAGCTTGTTGGGCCGAGTTGGACACAGATAGCTTGTTGGGCCGAGTTGGACACAGATAGCTTGTTGGGCCGAGTTGGACACAGATAGCTTGTTGGGCCGAGTTGGACACAGATAGCTTGTTGGGCCGAGTTGGACACAGATAGCTTGTTGGGCCGTTTTAAGATATACGTCACCGCTTTCTTTTAAAACTTAGGGTGGTAGTAATGAGGCCAACGAGTGTGATCCATTTTTTTAAAAAAAAATATATATTTTTTTTTTTTTTTTTTTTTTTTGTAAATCCGCATTTTATTGAGTAACAGATAGATATAAATGATTAAATTAGTAATTATACTTTACATAAAGCAATTAATTCTAACTTAGAAATATAACACAAAGATAACTTAATACAACTCTCAGACAGACAAGGATAAAAACACCTTTATTATTCCGTATGCAAGAACAAACACATACAAGTTTACTTTCCACCCGTCCGGTATTCGGGCGTGGGATGGGTTGCCTGAAGAAACCAGGAAAGCCAACACTTTATCATCATTTAAAACTCTAATAAGAATGCAGGAAAAAACACAAACGTAAGACGCAATAATCTTCTGTACAGAAGGAGCGTCTGTAACATATAACATAAGATAAGATAAATATGGGTATACACAAAAGTTAAGTAACACTGAAATGTCACAAGATTTTATTCCTGCTGCTCTTTCAGTTTGGTATGTTAAGACTTAAATTTGTGTGCACGCCAAAGTGAATTCTTCCACATTGAAAATATTTCAATTTTCGGGATATGGCGCTCAATGACACTTCCCTCTCATATACCCATGGGGGATGAGGAGGGTGGGACCAGCCAGAGTAGTTGACTCCCCTCCCCTCACCTACATTCATCAAGAGTGATGTGACGTCATTTTATGTTTCATTGTTTCAACGTTTCAATATTTTTTTTCCGGCGATGTTTGGTACGTTCAGGGTTTACTCATTTGAGCCCATGTCTCAATGTCTCGCTGCGACAAACTGAAGTCTTCAGATATGCTAAAAATAATTTCAAATCTGGATTCTGTAAAACATTGAGATCGGTTTCTTCATTCTAGTGACAACTGGCGCTTTGGTCGAAGTCTTCGTGGAGATATTTTGTTTCTGTTCTCACAGCAAATGGGTTTTATTGAAAGAAAGTTTTATAAAGATGTCTACGTGTTTATGACTCTAAGATCTAATCCAGGTCTCCAGATTTAAAAAAGCCCACTGCCATGTCAATACACCGACCGTTAGATTGAAAAAATTGTATTAGTAAATAAAAATTCACTCGTTGTGAGTGAGTTAAGTTTTATCAACAGAAGTGCAACAATTTATCTCAGTGGAACCTCGTGAATTAGGTGAAATATTTATGACAAGATTGAAACTCAAACCCACACACTGACAAAATTGTAAATTAAATAAAAGAGTTTACATAAGACGTATCGATGGGTGCTGTGGATACCAAACGTAATTTTTTATGCTTTGATACAATGAACCGACAAAGAATAATCTCGTTAAGTTATGCTGAACGGCAGCTGTCTCTAGTGTCATTGAAGATCAGCATTTTATGTGATTGGAATACTTGAACATTTCAAATATTTGAACATTTCAAATACTTGAACATTTCAAATACTTGACTATTTCAAATACTTGAACATTTCAAATATTTGAACATTTTAAATACTTGAACATTTTAAATGCTTGAACATTTCAAATACTTGAACATTTCAAATACTTGAACATTTCAAATATTTGAACATTTTAAAAACTTGACCATTTCAATCAATCGATCAATCAAATCATCAATTTGATGAATTGAGATATTTAATGACACCCCTGGCTGCGTTGTCAAATAAATAAATCGTTATCATTCACAGAATGTCAAAGGTCAATAGGTGTGATTAACATAAGACAATAACTGAGATAAATATAAGACAACCCAACATTTTAATATTTTTTCGATTACACGTTTGAAGAACGGAAGTCATGGAGTACGTTGGAAGATTTTGCCTTCCCCATTATTTACCGACTCCTAACATCTTAATTTTATTTACATTTTTACATCTGATTGTACACGACTTGTTAGCTAATTTCCCACCAAAGATTTGACTCCCCTGTGAGTTTCGCAGTCCAGCGTCCAGGGATGCTGTCCCTTGTTGAGAGGAGTTGACTCATTTCGTCAGTCCCAAGGGAAATAATGAGTCCTTGTAAACACGAATTATTACCAGTCGGTTCAACAAAACAGGTTTTGTATGACCCTTCACGTGTGACCGACCGCCTTCAAGTTGAGATTAGATTTATTGGCGTACAACTTGTGGTGTTGTCAGCGGCTCTTGGTCTATTATCGTTCTCTAGTACACCTCTTTATTGTCTTCTCCTTGTACACCTCTTTATTGTCACCTCCTTGTACACCCATTTATTGTCTCCTCATGTCACACCTGTTTATTGTCTTCTCCTTATACACACATATATAGTTCTCCCCTCCCCCGCTCCATAACAGCCACTAGTTTTATCTTTTTTTTCTTCTCATTTTGTCGAACCCCCCCCCNCCCCCCCCCCCCCCCATCCTAATCTACTGTACTCCACCCACGAGAGACTAAGAAATCCATGAAACAACTTGAGAGATAAGACAGCCAATTTGACAGGATGCTGGTCTGTGGACTTCTGCTGGTCTAAAGTCTTCTGCTGGTCTATAGACTTCTGCTGGTCTATAGACTTCTGCTGGTCTAAGGACTTCTGCTGGTCTATAGACTTCTGCTGGTCTA
>MUZC01001072.1:703283-726689 GCA_002072015.1 Radix auricularia
TTACTCTCCCCCATCCTCTTCAACCTCTTCCTAGAAAGAATTATGACTGATGTGCTCGAAGACCATGTCGGAACGGTCAGCATCGGAGGAAGGATCATAACCAACTTACGCTTCGCCGATGACATAGACGGCCTAGCTGGCAGCGAGGACGAACTAAAAGAATTCCTTGCAAAGCTAGAGAAGACGTCGAAGGCCTATGGCATGGAAATTAATGCAGAAAAGACCAAGGTCATGGCAAATAAGAATTTCACAAGTGAAATACGGATAAACGGTCAAAAACTCGAGGAGGTCCCTACCTTCAAATATCTAGGGGCTGTAATATCCGATGAAGGCTCAAACCCAGAAATTCTTGCCAGAACGGCCCAAACAACTGCAGCACTAAACAAACTGAAAAACATCTGGAAAAGCAAGAAGCTCTCCCTGAGATAAAAAATTCGACTAATGCGCTCTCTGGCGATGTCAGTCTTCCTCTATGGTTGTGAGGCTTGGACGCTCACCGCAGACCTCCAAAAAAGAATTAGTGCGCTTGAGATGAGATGTTTTCGAAAGGTATTAAACATCTCCTACACGGCGCACATCACGAACAAAGCGGTCCGCGACAAAATAAGTGCTGTCATTGGCCCTTACGAGGACCTTCTCACCTCAATTAAAAAGAGGAAACTACGATGGTACGGACACGTGTCAAGATCTGGAGGTCTCTCAAAGACGATATTGCAAGGCACAGTCCAGGGAAGAAGGAGAAGAGGCAGACCAAGGAAGAGTTGGGAGGACAACATCAAAGAGTGGACCGGCCTTTCATTTAGCGATTCCCAGAAGGCAGCTCAGAACCGTGACACTTGGCATGAGTTAGTGCGCAGCTCAAAATGGTGCCCCAACGACCCAGCGTCGGGTTAAGGGATAGTTCAAGTTCAAGTTATGGAAGCTTCAATTATGATATTGTATTGAACCACGTACGGGTACCCATTCCCAGGTCACCAAGGGGACAGATCTCACAGAGATTGTATTTCAACTTTTGGTAGGAAGACAAGGGAATAGCCTGACGTGACGCATAGATGTACGGGATGCGGGAAATTCACAAGGGGAAAAGTTGTCCCTATATTGAACCAGGGTCTAAGTCGGGCTAGAAACAAATATTGTATTTCAGCGACCTGAATAACTTCGTGGGAAAGTTTGTAGATTAGCATAAACTAAGTAAATTTTATCCAATCAGAAACTCGCATGTTCATTTATCCCTTCGTGGGATACGTGTCTGTGGCCAGCTAGGAATGTGTGGGTTAAAGACAGGTTAGGCAGCGTGGACAATATAAGGGCAGGGACTTGTTAGATTCGATACACTAAGCCAGGGGAGCCGCGATGTACTAAGTCAGGGGAGCCAACGAGTCGAGGCGAGGGTGTCGAGTAAGAGTCTGGTCCACTAAGAACATAGTACGGACAGAGAGACGGAGCACTAAGAACATGACGACGGCCAGATGAGAAGTTTTCAACTAAATAAAAGAACTGTCTTGCTGAATAGCTTGTTGGTGTTAGTGCTTGAAGGAGAGCAGTAGAAGAAAGTAAACTAGAACTCCGGCACAGATCTTCTACAATATAATAAAGGTGTGGGTTAAGTGGGGTTGGAAACAGGAAACAATAACTTATTTCAGAGGTACAATTATAATATTCGTAGGCGTACCTGGGAAGGGTGTTACTCTAATTGAGGTTCCTGCTCACAAAGCTCGTTTCTTGAAATTGTGTCAAGTTATTTTAGCACGTACAATGTTTTCGCATAGTCGTCACCACAATTTCTAGCCGCCACTAAATTCAGAGTCATTTTTAGCCGCTAGATTCTGCCTGATTACCTCTAGCTGTTGACCCACCCACCTAAACCCATTGTGTAGAGCTGTACAAAACGTTATGTCTTCGGCTTTTTAAAGGTTACTTTTTTGTTTCTACAGACGCCAGACACCCACGTCTGCAGATGTACGTCATAAAACATTCATCGGCCTCCTACTCCTACTCCCCTCCTACTCTTTGTCCCCTTCTACACATTGTCCCCTCCTGCACCTTGTCCACTCATAAGCGCTCATCTTTAATTCTCTGTCGTGAGTCGCCAAGCTATGCACTGCTGCTCGATCAATTATTACTCTTGTATTTACGTGATTTTTAAAAATATGATCCTCAAGCAAATGTTCTTCAGTTGGTGTTAAAAGGTGCATCTTTCAAAGGTGTATTTATTGTTTCTTGGTGGTTTATATAAAAGCTCATCTTTCAAAGGTGTATTTATTGTTTCTTGGTGGTTTATTATTTTATTTTTTTTAAATTATACGAAGATAGGTCTTTAATAACACGAGGTTTGTTGTTCATAAGGGTTTCCGGAAGTTTCAACTTTGACCTCTTTCATATTAAACGTGAAATGTTGTTTTAGGATATCCTAGAGATATCTATTCTGGGGAACAAGTGTTCGCTAAGGGGTGATAAGGTTACTGAGAGCTGCATATATATCTATTATAATATTTCTAACAATCGTTCTGATCAAGATATTTAATTACATTTTATAATCCAAACATTAAATTTATCCTATATAACAATTAAATCAAAGACGTCATTTCAGAGAGTAAGTCTTTCGTCACAAAAATATTTATATTCTCAAGAAAAATCTTTTTAAAAAATATTTCTCGTTTTCTAAAACAAACATTTTTTCCTTAAAGTAACCTCAACAACAGTAGTTATTCCAGGTCCCGAAAACAGCTGGTCATTTCTTTACCAACTCATTTTATCACATACGCTAAAACATTATATGGACTGAGGTGGGTTTTTGTGTGTGTGTGTGTTGTTGTTGATATACATTTGTGGACTCTAGTTCATAGTCATAGTGCGAACATTTGTGCTTAGTCTTGTCAGCCACTAGTTCATGATCATTGTTCAGCCACTAGCTGACAGCCATTATTCGACCACTTGGTCTTACACTCTATATAGTCGCTGGCCAATGTTTAGAAAACGCTATTGTTTGTGTACCCGATTCAAACGTTTGATCTCAGACACCTTTGTTTAGAGGTTTTTTTCTCCATCGTTTCACACACTGCAAGCCACTTGATTGCTGACACGGCGCTGGTGTTTGTTTCATAAGCACTTACCGCACAACCCGTTCATTTAAAAAAAATTTTTTTTTTAATGAAATTGATCCTTTCAATGCAGATATTCCCAGCAAGTGGCTGAAAATGGCTGCATAGAATGTTAAATTTCATTTAAAATATTTTTTTCAAACTCTTCTCTTAAATGCAAGCCCTGAGGCTATTAATTATTATTCTCTAACCAGCAGTTCTAAAAATTTTCATTCCATAAATTCTCTTTAAAATTGACGATGCCCTAAAATAGATTGCCATAATTAGTATGCTGTTATTGTTTTAAGAGTCCAAAAACTGGCCCCAACAAAGATCAGACAATTTAAGCTAAGCTCTATCAGAAGAACTTTATAAGTGCCTTTCAAAAACTTTGAAACCTAACTTCTTGTAAATAAGATTAAACCATTTAACAAAACCGACATTTAAATTTGTGGCTTCCGTTGGTAATTTAAAAATCTGATCCTAATATAAGATCATAGAAAAAACGTCCTCTCCATTTCGTTTGACCAAAACTGATGTGAAATCCTGGCCACAGTCCACTGACACCTTCCATCGTCCTAGTTTGTAACATTGAGATCGCGGTGTTTAACTTATAGAAAATCCCCTTTCAATGAGAGAGGATTGTTCTAAGCGACCACACGGTGACTAAGAGGCCGGAGCCGTGTCCCTAGGGCAAGATGAAGAGAAATGTTCAGAAACAAAGTACTTGGTTTAACGCTAAGCCCTTGCTTGGGGCTTTAGGGCTGTGTTATAGGGTTTAGTGCCGTTTCATGAGATTTAAGACCCTTTCGTGAGGTTTAAGGCCCTTTTGTGAGGTTTAAGGCCCTGTTATAAGGTTTAACGCACTGTAATAAGGTTTAAGGCCCTGTCATGAGGTTTAAGGCCCTGTTATGAGGTTTAAGGCCCTGTTATAAGGTTTAAGGCCCTGTTGTGAGGTTTAAAGCCCTTCAAGAGGTTTAAGGCCCTTTTATAAGGTTTAAGGCCCTGTTGTGAGTTTTAAGGCCCTGTCATGAGGTTTAAGGCCCTGTTATAAAGTTTAAGGCCCTATTGTGATGTTTAAGGCCCTGTTATGAGGCGATTAGATCTTTAGTTTTCTTCACGTGATCATTAACTACATTTTTTTATGAGAAAGGGTTTCGTGGACTAAAGTGTTTGGGATTTTGAGATTTCAAGGATTTGGATTTGTTGGGGATTTGAGATGTCAGGTATTTTGTAGTTGTGATTGGTAAGGTGGAGGTGTATGGGTTGTAGAGGTATTCTTTGAAGTCGATTTGCTTTGACAGTGATTATGAAACGTCGGGATTTTATTGAATAAGAGCTGTGGGGCGGGGGGGGGGGGNNNNGGGGTTAGGGCTTTGGGGTATTCAGGATTTAGGTATGAAAGAATCAGCATTGTTTGGGCTTAGGTTTTAGGGCTACTGGACACGAGAATTCAGTGGATTACAGGTATGGGGAAATAAAAACATAGTTTCTTATTGTTTGTTTTTGATGGGTTTAACTTAGCTGTTTGTTTGGATGGGTTTAACTTAGCTGTTTGTTTGGACGGGTTTAACTGAGTTGTAAAATTGGACGGCTTTAACGCAGCCGTTTGTTTGGACGGGCTTAACTTAGCTGTTTGTTTGGACGGGTTTAACTGAGATGTTTAATTGGACGGGTTTAACTTAGCCGTTTGATTGGATGGGTTTAACGCAGCTGTTTGTTTGGACGGGCTTAACTTAGCTGTTTGTTTGGACGGGTTTAACTGAGATGTTTAATTGGACGGGTTTAACTTAGCCGTTTGATTGGATGGGTTTAACTTATCTGTTTGATTGGTTGGGTTTAACGCAGCTGTTTGTTTGGACGGGTTTAACGTAGCTGTTTGATTGTACGGGTTTAACTGAGCTGTTCGATTGGACGAGTTTCACTGAGCTGTTTGTTTGGACGGGTTTAACTGAGCTGTTTGTTTGGACGGGTTAACTAAGCTATTCGATTGGACGGGTTTAACTGAGCTGTTTGTTTGGACGGGTTTAACTTAGTTGTTCGATTGGACGGGTTTAACTGAGCTGTTTGTTTCAACGGGTTTAATTGAGCTGTTTGTTTGGACGAGTTGAACTTACTTATTCGATTGGACGGGTTTAACTTAGCTGTTTGTTTGGACGAGTTTAACTTAGCTGTTCGATCGGACGGGTTTAACGTAGCTGTTTGTTTGGACGGGTTTAATTTAGCTGTTTGATTGGACGGGTTTTCTATATATTCGGGATTTTGTTTGGTGATTTAACGTTTCTGAAATTTCAGCTTCCTGGAGTTTTGTGTCACGGACTTTCAAATCTTTTTGACTTGAAATTATGATTTTTTTGAAAATCGATGATGGTTAAATACAGAGAATGGTGATAAGAAAAATTTCTTTTTGGTCATAGGAACAAAAAAAAATCATGTTAAGCCTGGTCCCTTTTGGAACTCAGGACGTGTTAGCGCATTTTCGTATTATGTATCAGTACTTATGTTAGATATCAGCATTATGTAGTTATCAGTAATTGTGTTTAGATTTAGACATATTTTTATGAATTTTCTTGTGTAATGAATATACCACAAATGATGACGTAAAACTCTCTAAACTTTTACACATATTCTAATGACGTCAACAAAAAAAAAACTAATACTTTTGATAATACTAAGACTTCCGGCAATGGCGGCCGTTGCCTGCGCCAGTGTTATCTCTCGATTCGCAATGTTTTTTGGTAGTTTTAACGGGGTTTTTTAACGGATCGAGTAACTGAGTGTTGATGCACAAATGGCAGGTCAGGACATACAAAAAACATATATACATCATGGGTCTAGGACTTATGGATGCTGAGATCCAGGGTGATGACAGACGGACGGACGGACGGACGGACGGACAAAACGGGTGCAATAGCGCATTCGACTTCTCGAAAATGCGCTAAAAAAGTTTAAAAATGTGATAGTGAATTCTGATCCTATGTGACACTTTTCATCAGTTTCTCTGTTTATTTCATCCTCTTTACTCGTTCTTTAGGTTGACTTAAGAAAATGTTGGCCTCGGTCAAAGCCTTCCACTCTCCAAGATGTGTAGCCCCTGTTCTCATGTCTTTCCAGTGTCTTCCTATTCACTCCGACTCATCCAATACGCAGTTTCTCCAGGTCCTCTTGGGTCTTACTCTTTGCCGTTGCCCTCACGCAGGGACGGCTTTAGGCATAGGCAAACTAGGTGGCCGCCTAGCGCCTCCAATTAGTCTTATCATCGGGGGGGGGGGCCCTCGCACAAATATCTTTCCGTATTTTTATTGATATATGTATTTTTATTTCCATGTAAAGCGCCGTGAACCTGGCTCCTTGCTGGGATACAGCGCTATATAAATTATCATTTTATTATTATTATTATTATTATTACATTTAGGGCCACCAAATTCACTTTGCCTAGAGCCTACAATTCCCTAAAGCCGGCCCTGCCTCAGGGTTCTCTTGTAGTGCTTTTTTGTGTGCTTCGCTGTACACCATTTTCCTATTCTGAGAGATTTGAAATCATTGCAGTCCATGACTTTTCCAAGGTCTTCAAATAAGAGGTGATCGCCACACCACACTTACGGTAATTATGATTGTTGTTATCTGATCATAGCAAGCTCGTCCTCTTCTTAGCGTGACCTCTTAGCGTGACCTCTTAGCGTGACCTCTTCTCAGCGTTACCTCTTCTTAGCGTGGTCAATTTTCTTCTTCTGTTTTGTTATAATGTAAGATCCACGTCACTTCCTTGAACATTCTGTGTGCCTACATGCCGCCTACATGCCGCCTACATGCTGCCTACATGCTGCCTACATGCTGCCTACATGCTGCCTACATGCTGCCTACATGCCGCCTACATGCTGCCTACATGCTTCCTCCTTTACTCCTTTAAGTAGATAACTTGATGTACAGAATTAATCGAATAAGTCCCCGTTTTATTCAAGTTGCCAAGTCCCTCTATTAAAAATTTAAAAAAAAAATGTTGAAGCTTAATAACTTGATTACATTTTTTCTAGACAAATTGCCATTTCCAAAATGTTTACTTAAAAAGATTCCCCTCCCCCCACCCGAAGCCAAAAAAATTGTAATTAAGTTGTAAAAAAATTAAATTGCTGTGAGGAAAATTTTCAGTTTAGAGAAATGACAGTTCCCAAAATGGTCCTTTTAACTCGCGAAATGGTCCCTGAGGCCAACATTGAGGTTAGAATTCAATGACCGCATTTAATCATGTTGGAAAAGCAATTAATGGCTGGTGAATAAACTCGTGTGTTGACTAATTTCACGTTGCCAGTAAGTCCACGACCACGGCTACCGCTGTTATAACACAATTCACTTCACTTGAAGGAAACAAAAGCAAAAAAAGTGTTTTTTGTTCAGTCCTTTTCTGACAGTCAATTGTGTTGGCTTTGTTTTAATTGTTACGGTCATGACCTATGCATGAGCTTCAGTCATACTAGGAACCTTTTTATATTAACTTGTGGTGTCTGAGCCGTGCGTGCTTGCCGGAAAAACTTTGGATCGATTTTTTTAACGCACTTCTTCGTAAGCTAGCGAGCTGAAATTTTTCAGGCAGACTCACGCCCATGATAATAATGAGGAATCAAAATTTCAGATCGATCGAATGTACTGTAACGTATTGAAATTTTAAATTATTTTATTTATCTCTATGTATCAAGTTATTTTTAGAGATAGAGTGTTGTGGTGCGTAATATGTTCAACAATCTTTCCTGTCGCGCGATAAGGTGCGCATTATATTGACAATAGTTTTTAAAATATATTCACGATTGGTGCGCATTATATTAAACACGTTTTACAAGACAAAACTAGAATTTTGTATTTTTGGTTTGTTTTGCCCGGCGTATTATAATGAATATCATTAAAGTTATGTCTAGTATATAAAGAATTTCTAGTTAAAAAATGATTTTTTACGGGTTTTTAAAATTTACAAATTAATATGTCGTAAAAATATTTGTGAGCACTCGTTTCTCAACATAACAGTATCTGAATAATAATACATCTTAGATAATATTATGAGCTGCACTTTTTCTAAACGACACATTTCCTTCAAATACTCTTTCTTTCCGACTCAAACTACTCTATACATCACCTGCACAATTTCTCTCAACTACAATATTTCGGTAATATACATTATTTCATTAAATCACGCTATTTTAGAAATACCTATTTTATTCCAGTCCACATTTTCTTGAAATAAACACATCCAATATTTTGAAAATGCCCCGTTGTCAAATTTTAATTTAAGGATTTAAAAATATATATATTTCTGAAATTTACTGAACTTATATTCTCTATGACTACAGTTTTGACTTTTTTTTAAAAGCCTTTTTAGCTCTTTTGTTATTTGACTGCCGAATAGATTATTGCGATTGTCCATTATTTATTTTATATGTAAAATAATATACAATAACTAAGATTACTGGAAATTATATAAAATATTGAATTGATTTTTTTTTTAAAATTAATTCATATACACCTTTTTCCATTTAACTGTCATTTGTAGACCGTTTATTTCTTATATAATTTGTTATGGTACATCATGGTGTTATCGCTGTACAATGACCGGCTGTATGATTCCCATCCTCTCACGACAACTGGGGCTCAATTCCCAGGGGAAGGGGTCTAACACATTCTACAGTTTATTTAGGGGAACCTCTCTGTAGCTATCATCAGCATTTAGATGGAAGTGGTCCGCCTGTCATATTTGGGCGATAAGGAATAAATTGTAGGTTAAAAATAATGCTTTGATAATAAACTTTAAGAGCCAAGAGCCTATATTATTTGCTTTGTTACATTCAAGTAGCAAGTACTGGCTACACACAAAGTAACTAGTACTGGCTACACCTTACGTCGTTGGTAACGGCTACACCCCATGTCTTTACTATGGTTACATTCATGTAGATAGTACTTGCTTCAGACAAATAACTGGAACTGTTATAATTGGCGGCAACTGGTTACTTAAACTAACACCCCACACCCCTCATTATAGCCAGAACTTGTTATTTAACCTAACACACCACACCCCTCATTATAACCACAACTTGTTATTTAACCTAACACCCCACACCCCTCATTAAAGCCATAACTTGTTATTTAACCTAACACACCACACCCCTCATTATAACCACAACTTGTTATTTAACCTAACACCCCACACCCCTCATTATAACCACAACTTGTTATTTAACCTAACACCCCACACCCCTCATTATAACCACAACTTGTTATTTAACCTAACACCCCACACCCCTCATTATAACAACAACTTGTTATTTAACCTAACACCCCACACCCCTCATTATAACCACAACTTGTTATTTAACCTAACACCCCACACCCCTCATTATAACCACAACTTGTTATTTAACCTAACACCCTACACCCCTCATTATAACCACATCTACACCGATATTGATATAAGAAAATCATCTGCTAAGACATTCGAACCAATGAACTTTACTGAGCTATATATAACTCACCGCTCATCAAGTGTGTGTATTCATAGCCTAGCTTTAGGCAACAAAAACCTTTGTAGTGTTTTTATTATTACTATTTTTTTGTAGTGTTTAATAATTAATATACTTAGTCTCCTTGCCGGGGTATAAGATCTAGAGTAGTTCAAATATCAGATATTTTAGCTCCAGAATTTAAACACATTGAAGACAATCAAGAGCGGATGCCATGAAATACGAATGATACCAAAAGTTAATTCTCTAGAATTTCTAAAATTGCCTTCTACAAAGGCAACAAAAACCTTTGAAGTGTTTTTATTATTACTATTTTTTTTATAGTGTTTAATAATTAATATACTTAGTCTCCTTGCCGGGGTATAAGATCTAGAGTAGTTCAAATATCAGATATTTTAGCTCCAGAATTTAAACACATTGAAGACAATCAAGAACGGATGCCATGAAATACGAATGATACCGAAAGTTAATTCTCTAGAATTTCAGCACGTTATTTAGTGTTTTAAACATAATTTGTTGAGATAAAGTTATAAAATGTCAATATCTCATAAAAGTAATAAAAACATAAGTTGAAGGCAAGTTTCTTATTTGTAAAAAAAAAAAAAAACAAGGCGGAACTGTTTTAAAGCATGCATGAGTAATTGGTGTCGAAGACAATGTGGTCGATTACTAGTTGCAGTGTAGGTTGGGTATTCGATTTTAGACAAAGGAGCCAGTAGTTACTGAATCGATACCGGCAATTATAACACCAAAGGAATATGAAGATGGCGCTGTTATAATTTGCACAGCAGGTTCTATTTTCAGCATTTTTTTTCTCGATTTTTATGGGTTATGGAAAATAAGGATTCTTTATTGACAAGGGTTACACAATGGGGACATAAAATAACTCATGTGTCGATGCTTGTGCCATCAACTTTGACCTTTGACTTTTGGCAGCTCGTTACGGTGCCTGAATGTCTTTGGAAGGAGAACATCTGGAATAGGTCACAAAAAGTTGCCACAAATCTGAGGAGGAAGTTTGTCTAAACAAACATTTTGGCTTAAGTCTGGCTTATTTAAAGAAGGCAACAAGATAACGTTGGTGAATGTTCCCCAATGGTCTTTATAGCCGCATGTAACTAACACAAAGACTAACAAACAAAAATTCTAACAAACAAAAAGTCTAAAAAAGAGAAAGTATAAAAATCAGAAAGTCTAACAAACACAAAGTCTAACAAACAGAAAGTCTAACAAACACAAAGTCTAACAAACACAAAGTCTAACAAACAGAAAGTCTAACAAGCTCAAAGTCTAACAAACAGAAAGTCTAACAAACACAAAGTCTAAAAAAGAGAAAGTATAAAAATCAGAAAGTCTAAGAAACACAAAGTCTAACAAACACAAAGTCTATCAAACACAAAGTCTAACAAACACAAAGTCTAACAAACAGAAAGTCTAACAAACAGAAAGTCTAACAAACAGAAAGTCTAACAAACACAAAGTCTATCATAAACTTTTATGTTCTTTCCTTAATACAAAATTGGAATTTTATGCTTTTCTTCCAGGGAAAATATTTGGTGACAATGTCAACATCGATCTTATGAATAACTTACCTTGGATGCTTGATTGCCTATCAAACACAAAGTCTAACAAACACAAAGTCTAACAAACACAAAGTCTAACAAACACAAATTCTATCAAATACAAAGTCTAAAAATCACAAAGTCTAAAAAACTAGACTAGTAATAGACTAACAAACAGAAAGACTAACAAACAAAAAGTGACTATACTCCCACTGAAATTGTGCCTTGGTAGAGTTGCGTGGTATTTTAATGTAATAATCTTGTGATTGTTTTTTTTTAACTAAACGACCGTGGAACTATTCCATTAGCCTCTGGTCATGTCAGCAAGATTGATGGAGTTGATGGCAGTGATAGAACAGAACATTGATGGCTGTGATGGCATTGATGGCAGTGATGGCAGTGATAGAACAGAACGTTGATGGCAGTGATGGCAGTGATAGAACAGAACGTTGATGGCAGTGATAGAACAGAACATTGATGGCAGTGATGGCAGTGATGGCAGTGATGGCAGTGATAGAACAGAACATTGATGGCAGTGATGGCAGTGATGGAGTTGATGGCAGTGATGGCAGTGATGGCAGTGATGGCAGTGATGGCAGTGATGGCAGTGATGGAGTTGATGGCAGTGATGGCAGTGATGGCAGTGATGGCAGTGATGGCAGTGATGGGAGTGATGGAGTTGATGGCAGTGATGGCAGTGATGGCAGTGATGGCAGTGATGGAGTTGATGGCAGTGATGGCAGTGATGGCATTGATGGCAGTGATGGCATTGATGGCAGTGATGGCATTGATGGAGTTGATGGCAGTGATAGAACAGAACATTGATGGCAGTGATGGCATTGATGGCATTGATGGCAGTGATGGCAGTGCTGGCAGTGATGGCATTGATGGCAGTAATGGCATTGATGGCAGTGATGGCATTGATGGCAGTGATGGCAGTGATGGCATTGATAGCAGTGATGGCATTGATAGCAGTGATGACATTGTTGGCAGTGATGGCAGTGATGGCATTGATGGCAGTGATGGCAGTGATGGCATTGATGGCAGTGATGGCAGTGATGGCAGTGATGGCAGTGATGGCATTGATGGCAGTGATGGCATTGATGGCATTGATGGCATTGATGGCAGTGATGGCATTGATGGCAGTGATGGCATTGATGGCAGTGATGGCAGTGATGGCATTGATGGCAGTGATGGCATTTATGACATTGATGGCATTGATTGCATTGATGGCAGTGATGGCATTGATGGCATTGATGGCAGTGATGGCAGTGATGGCAGTGATGGCATTGATGGCAGTGATGGCAGTGATGGCAGTGATGGCATTGATGTCAGTGATGGCTGTGATGGCATTGATGGCAGTGATGGCAGTGATGGCATTGATGGCAGTGATGGCAGTGATGGCAGTGATGGCAGTGATGGCATTGATGGCAGTTATGGCATTGATGGCATTGATGGCAGTGATGGCATTGATGGCAGTGATGGCAGTGATGGCATTGATGGCAGTGATGACATTGATGGCAGTGATGGCATTGATGGCAGTGATGGCATTGATGGCATTGATGGCAGTGATGGCAGTGATAGAACAGAACATTGATGGCAGTGATGGCATTGATGGCAGCGATAGAACAGAACATTGATGGCAGTGATGGCAGTGATGGCATTGATGGCAGTGATGGCAGTGATAGAACAGAAAATTGATGGTATAGGTAGAAGAGAAGATGAAAGTGCTTAAACAGAACATTGATGAGAGTGCTAGAACAGAACATTGATGAGAGTGCTAGAACAGAACATTGATGAGAGTGCTAGAACAGAACATTGAAAGTATTTGGAACTACTCGACAACTATCTCCCATCTTTTCGCCCCTCTCTCTCTCTCTCTCTGTCTCTCTGTCTCTCTCTCTCTCTTTCTCTGTCTCTCTCTCTCTGTCTCTCTCTCTCTCACTCTGTCTCTGTCTCTCTCTCTCTCTGTCTCTGTCTCTCTCTCTCTGTCTCTGTCTCTCTCTCTCTCTCTGTCTCTGTCTCTCTCTCTGTCTCTCTCTCTCTCTGTCTCTCTCTGTCTCTCTCTCTCTCTCTCTCTCTCTCTGTCTCTGTCTCTCTCTCTCTCTCCCTGTCTCTCTCTCTCTCTCTCTCACTCAATCTCTGGCATCATTTCTCTCGCCTCTCTTTTATTCTTGTCTTCCTCCGTGCCCCCTCCTTCTTTCTATTTCGTGTCTATCTCCCTCATACATCCTCCTCATATCTGTCTGGCTCTCTTAATATACATCTCATTGTCTGTCTGTAGTCGGCTCAATCTGTGCCTATCGTTTTGTCTGTCTGTAGTCGGCTCAATCTGTGCCTATCGTTGTTTCTTTCTGTAGTCGGCTCAATCTGTGCCTATCGTTTTGTCTGTCTGTGGTCGACTCAATCTGTGCCTATCGTTTTGTCTGTCTGTAGTCGCCTCAATCTGTGCCTATCGTTTTGTCTGTCTGTGGTCGCCTCAATCTGTGCCTATCGTTGTGTATGTCTGTGCTCGGCTCAATCTGTGCCTATCGTTTTGTCTGTGTGTAATCAGCTCAATCTGTGCCTATCGTTTTGTCTGTCTGTGGTCGGCTCAATCTGTGCCTATCGTTTTGTCTGTCTGTGGTTGGCTCAATCTGTGCCCATCGTTGTGTCTGTCTGTGGTTGGCTCAATCTGTGCCTATCGTTTTGTCTGTGTGTAATCAGCTCAATCTGTGCCTATCGTTTTGTCTGTCTGTAGTCGGCTCAATCTGTGCCTATCGTTGTGTATGTCTGTGGTTGGCTCAATCTGTGCCTATCGTTTTGTCTGTGTGTAATCAGCTCAATCTGTGCCTATCGTTTTGTCTGTGTGTACTCAGCTCAATCTGTGCCTATCGTTTTGTCTGTGTGTAATCAGCTCAATCTGTGCCTATCATTTTGTCTGTCTGTGGTCGGCTCAATCTGTGCCTATCGTTGTGTCTGTCTGTGGTCGGCTCAATCTGTGCCTATCGCTTTGTCTGTGTGTAATCAGCTCAATCTGTGCCTATCGTTTTGTCTGTGTGTAATCAGCTCAATCTGTGCCTATCGTTTTGTCTGTGTGTGGTCGCCTCAATCTGTGCCTATCGTTTTGTCTGTGTGTAATCAGCTCAATCTGTGCCTATCGTTTTGTCTGTGTGTAATCAGCTCAATCTGTGCCTATCGTTGTGTCTGTCTGTGGTTGGCTCAATCTGTGCCTATCGTTTTGTCTGTGTGTAATCAGCTCAATCTGTGCCTATCGTTTTGTCTGTGTGTAATCAGCTCAATCTGTGCCGATCGTTTTGTCTGTCTGTTGTCGGCTCAATCTGTGCCTATCGTTGTGTCTGTCTGTGTTCGCCTCAATCTGTGCCTATCGTTGTGTCTGTCTGTGGTCGCCTCAATCTGTGCCTATCGTTTTGTCTGTCTGTGGTCGCCTCAATCTGTGCCTATCGTTTTGTCTGTCTGTGGTCGGCTCAATCTGTGTCTATCGTTGTGTCTGTGGTCGGCTCAATCTGTGCCTATCGTTGTGTCTGTCTGTGGTCGGCTCAATCTGTGCCTATCGTTTTGTCTGTGTGTAATCAGCTCAATCTGTGCCGATCGTTTTGTCTGTCTGTGGTCGGCTCAATCTGTGCCTATCGTTTTGTCTGTCTGTGGTCGGCTCAATCTGTGCCTATCGTTTTGTCTGTCTGTGGTCGGCTCAATCTGGGCCTATCGTTGTGTATGTCTGTGGTTGGCTCAATCTGTGCCTATCGTTTTGTCTGTCTGTGGTCGGCTCAATCTGTGCCTATCGTTTTGTCTGTCTGTGGTCGGCTCAATCTGTGCCTATCGTTTTGTCTGCCTGTGGTCGCATCAATCTGTGCCTATCGTTTTGTCTGTCTGTGGTCGCCTCAATCTGTGCCTATCGTTTTGTCTGTCTGTGGTCGCCTCAATCTGTGCCTATCGTTTCGTCTTTCTGTGGTCGCCTCAATCTGTGCCTATCGTTTTGTCTGTCTGTGGTCGCCTCAATCTGTGCCTATCGTTTTGTCTGTCTGTGGTCGCCTCAATCTGTGCCTATCGTTTTGTCTGTGTGTAATCAGCTCAATCTGTGCCTATCGTTGTGTCTGTCTGTAGTCAGCTCAATCTATGCCTATCGTTTTGTCTGTCTGTGGTCGCCTCAATCTGTGCCTATCGTTTACTTTACATCGCTTTCCATTTTTTTTCTCTCTCAATGCCACGCACAAATTAATTTCTCTTTCTTCTTTTTTTTTTCTCCTTTAGCCAGGGCTTTTCCTTACACGCAGTGTTCCCACCCCCGCATTGCACGAACCATTTCCAATCTTTCTCCCTCCTCCCCTTCCTCTCTCTTTCTCTCTCTCTCTCTCTTATCTTATCCCCTTCAATTTTCTTCCTTTCCCACCCACCTTCCTCCTACACTTTCCTCTCGCGTGTCACGCGTGATGTGTAGATGGTTGATGGATGACATTAAGTGTTAATATCCCCTCCACTGTCACCCGATCTCTTGACTTCAATGTAAAGCCCAGTAAATGGTCACGATTTTAACATTCCTGTCACAGCGAAATTGAACACTTTACCACCGTCCAACAATTTATTTTATAAATGGTTTTCATTTTGTTTTCTGTTTGTCCCTTTGACTTCATTTTTTCTTCCAATCCTTCTTTTCTCCCTCATCACCTCTCCCATCCCTCCTTCATTCCCCCTCTCTCCCTACTTTACTCTCTCATCCCTCCTTCATGTCCCCTTCCTTCTCTCTCCACTCTCTTTACCTTATGCCTGCCTCTTCCCCCTCTCCTCCTCTCAATCTCTCTCTCTCTCCTTTTCTCTCCCAATTTCGTTCAACAGTAGCTCAACTTTCGTCGCCTGAATCCACCGACCCAACATGTTTGTTGCCACCCTAAGTTCCACACATGACTGACATCCGTGAAGCCGACGTAACACCGACCCAACATATTTGTTGCCACCCTAAGTTCCACACCCGACTGACATCCCTGAAGCCGACGTAACACCGACCCGACATATTTGTTGCCACCCTAAGTTCCACACACGACTGACATCCGTGAAGCCGACGTAACACCGAACCTCCTTAGGACGCCACACAAAATTAATGACCCGCCTTCCATTATTCACCAGAGTCCTGCAAACATCTAATAGCACGTTAACACCACCCGTGACGTCATTCTCAGCTTTGTGGTCTCCAAGACACCGTATCACGTGACCGGATGAGAATCAATGGCGGAGCTATAATTAGACACAGATCTCTCGATTGTTTATACTTGTTTTCAGGGCTGTCCTCATTATCCTAAGTAAAAATTGAAGTTAAAAAAAGGACACAAAAAATCTTAACTCCTGTATTCACAGATTTGAGAGCATTAAAGTTTGCTCATCTTCAGAATTTTCCTATTTTTCCGGGGAAAAAAATGTCTATAAATATCCTCTCCTCGTATCTAAAATTATTCAAATATCTTTGACACTTTAACGTGTTTAGATAACACTTAATTGAACGAGGACAAACATAATTTCAAGGTCATAAGGCCAAACAGGTTGGTCGCCTAGATGTTACATTACTGGGTTAGGTCAGTGATTCACACAGCTATTTCCTGGTTATTTTGAAGACAAACAGTTGAATATATCAGCATTTTTAAAAAAACACTTTAAACTTCAGGAATTTTATATTTCAGATCAGTCACATATCAACTTCTCATTTTAGATCTGTCACATATCAACTTCTCATTTTAGATCTGTCACATAACAACTTCTCATTTTAGATCTGTCACATATCAACTTCTCATTTTAGATCTGTCACATATCAACTTCTCATTTTAGATCTATCACATATCAACTTCTCATTTTAAATCTGTCACATATCAACTTCTCATTTTAAATCTGTCACATATCAACTTCTCATTTTAGATCAGTCACATATCAACTTCTCATTTTAAATCTGTCACATATCAACTTCTCATTTTAGATCTGTCACATAACAACTTCTCATTTTAGATCAGTCACATCCACTCCCAATTTTCAATCAGTCACATATCAACTTCTCATTTTCAATCTGTCACTACGGTTTCTTTTCGCGCGTGAAACAAAAAATCAGAAATGAGAATTAAAATTAAAAATAAATATTTCATAATACACAAACGTTAAATATTTCTCTCCCCCCCCCCCTTTTTACAAAGTAATCACGTTTTATTCAAAACCCGAGACGAGACCGTGTTATATCCTGGTACATGATTAGTTGTCACTTGATACATGTATTATGTATTATTTTTTGGGATCGACTAAAATAAGTGGAGATCATTAAAGGGACGTTACGGCTGGACGGCTTATGACCCGTTTGATTCACGCCATGAAAAGATCATAAAAAATATAGGGGAAAAAAAGTAAAATATTTTGTTTAAGTAGCGATTACTCGCTCAACAAAACGATCGAATATATATTACTGTATCCTCCCTCGTTCAATTCCGGTTAGGTAAGAAATCATGTTTGTAGAATTGAAGAGTTACAAGTATTCCCTGCCCCTTATCATTGAACCACTGATTCTATTTGTGCATTCAAACTATCTAAAACTCTAAAACATATCACTAGGCCCTACTGAAACAATAAAACCTATCACTAAACCTAACCCACACCCTAAAATATATCCCTAAACTTAACCCAAACCCTAAAACCTATCACTAAACCTAACCCAAACCCTAAAACATATAACTAAACCTAACCCAAACCCTAAAATTTATCCCTAAACTTAACCCAAACCCTAAAACCTATCACTAAGCCTAACCCGAACCCTAAAAACTATCACTAAACCTAACCCAAACCCTGATAACTATCACTAAACCTACCCCTAACCCTAAAAACAAATGAGGTTCGAACCCCGGACCTCCGACTCAGCGAACAATCGTACTATAAATGCGACCATGAGGACACTTTAAAAAAGTAACAATGAATAGCGATAACGGGATATAGACGAGAGAGTATACAGCTGTAATCAAGCCTTTTTTAAACTTCCATTTGCTTTCTCCTGTAATAGTGGAAATACCCGGTATATTATCTTCTTTTTACAAAATTAGTTATTCTCTTTTCATACACTCTCAAAGAAAAATGGATCTCTGTTTATTTGATTCAAAACATGCATTGTAAACTAGTCGGATAAGTGGTCAAATAATTCAATATTCACTCGACCGTCATACAAGTAGTTATTCTATTTTTTGTTTTTAAAAAAGTTTATGTTTTAAAAATACATTGTTCTAAAAGTAACTTCATAGGTAAAGAGAAATGACGATTACAAATGTCATAAGGATAAGATTGCTCCCTTCTACTCTAGGAAAATAAAATTAAAGTCTCTCTATACTTATTTTTTTTATTGACTTTAGGATCAGATTGTAGGTTGCCGCCCTTTGTTGCTCATTATACTCTGTTAAATCTGTTTATTTCGTCAATGTTTTTTATTGACTTTTAGAGAGCTACTTTTAAATTTCTTTCTTTAGCTTTATTATTTTTATGCGGAAACTAAACTATCAAACTAAACATTGTGTCAGTACAAAGTGCCACAATCAAAGACGTCAAAAAGTCACATGTCTTAACTAGTACTAAGTGCCACAATCAAAGACGTCAAAAAGTCACATGTCTTAACTAGTACAAAGTGCCACAATCAAAGACGTCAAAAAGTCACATGTCTTAACTAGTACAAAGTGCCACAATCAAAGACGTCAAAAAGACAAACGTCTTAACTAGTACAAAGTGCCACAATCAAAGACGTCAAAAAGTCACATGTCTTAACTAGTACAAAGTGCCACAATCAAAGACGTCAAAAAGTCAAATGTCTTAACTAGTACAAAGTATCACAGTCAAAGACTTTAAAAAGTCACATGTCTTAACTAGTACAAAGTGCCACAATCAAAGACGTCAAAAAGTCAAATGTCTTAACTAGTACAAAGTATCACAATCAAAGACGTCAAAAAGTCACATGTCTTAACTAGTACAAAGTATCACAATCAAAGACGTCAAAAAGTCAAATGTCTTAACTAGTACAAAGTATCACAGTCAAAGACGTCAAAAAGACAAACGTCTTAACTAGTACAAAGTGTCACAGTCAAAGACGTCAAAAAGTCAAATGTCTTAACTAGTACAAAGTGTCACAGTCAAAGACGTCAAAAAGTCAAATGTCTTAACTAGTACAAAGTGCCACAGTCAAAGACGTCAAAAAGTCAAATGTCTTAACTAGTACAAAGTGTCACAGTCAAAGACGTCAAAAAGTCAAATGTCTTAACTAGTACAAAGTATCACAGTCAAAGACGTCAAAAAGTCAAACGTCTTAACTAGTACAAAGTGCCACAATCAAAGACGTCAAAAAGTCACATGTCTTAACTAGTACAAAGTAACACAGTCAAAGACGTCAAAAAGTCAAATGTCTTAACTAGTACAAAATATCACAGTCAAAGACGTCAAAAAGTCAAATGTCTTAACTAGTACAAAGTGTCACAGTCAAAGACGTCAAAAAGTCAAATATCTTAACTAGTACAAAGTATCACAGTCAAAGACTTTAAAAAGTCAGATGTCTTAACTAGTACAAAGTAACACAGTCAAAGACGTCAAAAAGTTCAATAACTTAACTAGTACAAAGAGTTGAAACAGACCCGGAAATGGTTTGAAATGAGCAAACAATTCGTCAAGGGGATGAGTGGGTATGACGCATGTATACTTCATCAGGATCCTGCAGGGGGTAGGGGAAGTAATCCCAAGCTAATTCCAGTTGAGTGGCTGTTACTGAGGAGGAATATTCATATTTGGACTGCCCTTATTTTTATTTCCTCCCTGTTTTTGTACTAATAACTTGACTAAACAGGAGATGGTGCAAAAATGTCAGTAATTTACAAGACTATTATTTTATCATGGACATATAAGAATTGGAGACTTGGTAGACGGCTGGTGGGGCGGGTATCTTATGAAATTACAGTTTCGCTTTATAATACCATGAGAATTCTTCAATACATATATTTCTGCCAAACTTCCTTAAACTTGATTCCCTCGCCCGTCTCTCGGGATATAGAACATCCAGACACGAGAGATCTCGCAAATATCCAAATGTGATCACTAAGTTCTGGTGTATCATGTTTCGGACGGTCGATATCCGTTTTAATCTTTACCTACAAACAATATTTTCTCAATATTCTCTCAATATTCTCTCAATAATCTCTCAATATTCTCTCAATATTCTCTCAATATTCTCTCAATATTCTCTCAATATTCTCTCAATATTCTCTCAATATTCTCTCAATATTTGGCGGCTGGGTAGCGAAGTCAATAGCGCGCTCGTCTCACAAGCTGAGGGGCGTGGGTTCAAGCCCACGAAAAGCCACTATAAAAAATGTTGTGCAATGACTAACGCTTAGAAAGTCCTCCGCTGACCTGGAGAGGGATGGGCGCCGCCAGTGTCTATTAAGCCCGAGAATATTCTAATGGAAACATTAGAATCCTCTACGACCTCGATAAAAAGAGGTTATGGGACTAAAAAAAAAAAAAAAAATCTCTCTCAATATTCTCTCAATATTCTCTCTGGTATTTATTTATTCAATCCATTATGTCATGTTTGTACCGAGATCAACGATCAAAGATGTCGTGTTTGTACCGAGATCAACGATCAAAGATGTCGTGTTTGTACCGAGATCAACGATCAAAGATGTCGTGTTTGTACCGAGATCAACTATCAAAGATGTCGTGTTTGTACCGAGATCAACGATCAAAGATGTCGTGTTTGAACCGAGATCAACGATCAAAGATGTTGTGTTTGTACCGAGATCAACGATCAAAGATGTCGTGTTTGTACCGAGATCAAAGATGTCGTGTTTGTACCGAGATCAAAGATGTCGTGTTTGTACTGAGATCAACGATCAAAGATGTCGTGTTTGTACCGAGATCAACGATCAAAGATGTCGTGTTTGTACCGAGATCAACGATCAAAGATGTCGTGCTTGTACCGAGATCAACGATCAAAGATGTCGTGTTTGTACCGAGATCAACGATCAACATGCAAGTGAATCCATCTTTTATTAAGAATTGTTCAAGAGGGAAAGAAACACCTGTACGTGTTTTCCGGAGAGATAAAAGCCTCAGAGACATACTTGTAAGAAGTCACCTTCCCACAATGAAAGCACATATTGGAACAAAAGGTTGCAACCGTAACCGTTGCAATACTTGTCCATATGTGGTTGAAATTAACAAAATTTCTTTCCCTCTTGAACAATTCTAAATAAAAGATGGATTCACTTGCACCAGTCGCAACGTGATTTATGCAATTATTTGCAAGAGATGTCATAAAATTTATGTGGGTGAGACAGGTCGTCGTCTTGGAGATCGGTTTAGAGAACACCTGTACAATATAAATAAACAGGCTCAGTGTCCTGTGTCTAAACATTTTAACAGTGTTGACCACGATGGCATTTTGGATATTGTAGTTACTGGTATTCTATATGCAACCAATACCCATGATAGAGTCCATATGGAAAATAGACTCATAAAACGATTTGGTACGTTGGCTCCATATGGAATTAACCAAATCCACAATTTTACCTGACTGCAAAATCGTTTTCCCGTTGTGGTTTTCACTGTTACTTTAGATACTTCAACTTCCTCCTTTTTCTTATATTCTATGTCCGTGTTTATTTTTGTCTTTCATTTCTTTTCATTTTATCACATAGACTTTAATATGTTTTAATTTTAAGATATATGTAAGTACATGTAATTGTTTTTGTACTGATGAAGGCATGAGCCGAAACGTCTACCATTATTTGTATTAGTTGATAATAAAGCTTTAATTTATTGTTTCCTTACACAAATAGTCTGTGTAATTTGTTTTTTTTATTTATAAAAAAGCTTTATGCAGTGCTATTCTGTATGATAAATATCTAATAAGAATGCAGGACTAGACACAAAATATAGATAAGCGTCGGACGCAATAATTTTCGGTATAGAAGGAGGGTCTTGAAACAGATAAGATAGTAGTATTTTCATCTTGTGTGTTAAGCTTACATACTGCCATCCATGGTCTATTAATGTATGTACCACCCAAAGACCCGCTCCTAACCAGATCACGATGTATTAAGGCTCCAAGGACTCTCCACGTCAGATATGATCACATCACCGTTCTTGTAACCAAACACACAACGAAATAGTCCGTGCTTTGCGTACTCTCATCTCTGACAATAACCAACTGTGACGTTCACATTTCATAACCGGATGTGACCCTTGGGCAAACAAACTTTTCACCATTAGTGACTTTATCAGGAAGCTTATTGCTTTTGAACGCGTTTATGACGTGGAAACGGATTACGAAATTATGGACACCCCTCCTCTCCCCTGTAGTCAAAGCCAATACCGACATGGATTTTAAAAATAATAGATTTAATTAATTGCTTATAAATTTGGCTTAAAGTTTAATTAAGGTATAAAATAGATTTAATATTTGATCACCATACATTGTTTTCCCTGTCACATTCCCACTTTATGTTTATATTTCTTGTCTGCGCGGTAAAGTTCTATTTCTTTTTCACAAAGAAAACAAGAAATAAATGGTCTCAAAACCACGTTAAAAATGTATCCGAAACAACGTTATTTAATTTAAAGCTGTGACCTCATGCGAAGACTCAAACCCAAACGTCGCATCCAAGTGAAATATCCTCTAACCTCTCTGCGGGAGGCTACCCCAACCATTTCCTGTCCCGATGACGTCATTTCTTTCTTTCAAGTCGGCTAACCTCGTTTTGGAGTTCTTCCCCGGGTTTAAACCTTAGGGTCTCACGTTTGAGTCCAGGACGCAGGTCCCTTAAGTTGTTAGTGACTCGGTCAATAATTCTACATTTGTTTATCGACCAGGAATCTTTGGGGACCCTGCTAGTTCCCACATGGCCATTACAGCAAGTTTAATATTTATTTAAAGAGTCCCTCTCAGCCGCGCCCCCTCCCTCCCTCCCCCCCACCTTCTTTTCCTCTCTTGTTCCAAATTGTATTTGACTGGAATTAAATTGAACAGGCTTGGTCAGGAAACATAATTTAAACAAAATGGTCTCTCTCTCCTACAAGCATACAAAGCCCTCCCCCTTCACTTTTTAAAAAAATATTCACAGGGATCCTCAACTTTTTACCGGAAATGTTTATTTATAAGAAATGTTATTCTTTTGTCTATTTCATGTGCCGGTGATGTATAAAGAAATAGTCCATTAAAAAATATTTCTCTTTTTTATGATGCATTTAGTTTTCTGTTGTGACTGATAT
>MUZC01001072.1:728648-782877 GCA_002072015.1 Radix auricularia
GGTGTGTAGATTGTACCGGTTAAATACGTTTGATGTGGTTTGTATGTGTGTAGATTGTACCGGTTAAATACGTTTGATGTGGTTTGTGTGTGTAGATTGTACCGGTTAAATACGTTTGATTTGTTTTGTGTGTGTAGATTGTACCGGTTAAATACGTTTTGACGAGGTTTGTGTGTGTAGATTGTACCGGTTAAAAACGTTTGATGTGGTTTGTGTGTGTGTAGATTGTACCGGTTAAATACGTTTGATTTGTTTTGTGTGTGTAGATTGTACCGGTTAAATACGTTTTGACGAGGTTTGTGTGTGTAGATTGTACCGGTTAAATACGTTTTGACGATGTTTGTGTGTGTAGATTGTACCGGTTAAATACGTTTGATGTGGTTTGTGTGTGTGTAGATTGTACCGGTTAAATACGTTTTGACGAGGTTTGTGTGTGTAGATTGTACCGGTTAAATACGTTTTGACGAGGTGTGTGTGTGTAGATTGTACCGGTTAAATACGTTTTGACGAGGTTTGTGTGTGTAGATTGTACCGGTTAAATACGTTTGATTTGTTTTGTGTGTGTAGATTGTACCGGTTAAATACGTTTGACGTGGTTTGTGTGTGTGTAGATTGTACCTGTTAAAAACAATAGACTTGGTTTAAGTTCCTACCTCAGCTTCCACGACCCAGTCACCAAGCTATAACAAAATTCGTTCTCTTATTTTAAAAGAAAGCGTCTTCACAAGCAGGAAATGTAGACCTTATTTTGATTTTAACCGTAAAACTAACAATCTCAATATTACCGAACCATGATTTTATCCGAAATGTTTTAAACATATAAAAATACTGGGTAAATGTCATCCTGGGTAACGAGCCCAGCTCCGAAAAGGTAACCATTCATCAAACATCACGTCATGTGACTCACACGATGCGTTACCGCTTTTACCGTACTTCTCCACGTTTCTTCAATACTTCACCCTTCTCCCTAGATCCTTCAAGCCGCGCAGCTTTAAAATGCCACCAATCCAGCAGCGCAACCTCAAATTTTCACACAACTATTTTCGTGGATTTACATTCAAGAGGCAGAGATTTATGTTTTTAAATGGCGTACCACCCATCAATTGAGCTTGACTACGCCTAGGTACATTTGACAGCTATAGGTCGGCCGAAGCACTATCTTTACCGCTAAGACAGTGAACCAAAGGCTCGTAAAGGCTCGTACTTGGCCTCGCAAACACCGAGTCAAGAATGGATCCTGATATTAATGTAGTCGCTGAGTAAAGTAAATATAATTATTTCATGCATCCCTAAGCTATCATTTCTAATGCCTCCATTTTATCATAAATATCGGGGGAACTGCCGGACTTCCAAATGAAGCTAAACATCACGCAATCGTTGTCTCTAAATATCGCACGGGAAGTTAATGCCAGCAAAAAATCTTTATCAAGAAGTAATCTCAAACCAAAAGTTTAACGATCTATTGGCGCGTTCCCCACTCCGAAGCTTTTATCAATTAGAATTTATGATGATGATCTCGCTCGGAATGTTTTCTTCCACTGTATGTGATCAATATCGTTTGTTTAACGTTAGCTTCCAGCCTCATTTACACCCGCTACACTTGCTGATGGGCGCGACATCATGCGAGGGACCAATACATTCTGGCGGACCTGTCATTCCGACAACGGGTAATGTTTTCCTCTCAAGGAGGACAACGTTGTTAAGGCGCCCCCCCCCCCGCCCCCTTCTCCCTGTTCAATTCATGGCTAACTAGCTTAAAACAAAGAACCAACGCCTAGCGTGTGACGGAGACAGTCGGTGAAATGAATGTCCTCCGGTTTGCGTGGCGAGTTGAAGTTGTTTCTGGGAATAATGCCGCCATGTTTAGTGATAGATCCGCTCTTTGGCGGCAGCAACGAGCGTTTAGTGGAGGTCGCCGGTTCAAAGACTAGTGCTTAAAGAAAGGAATTTCAGGAGGGGGGGCGCGCCTTATGATTGTCGACCTGGCTATTACAGACGCTCTTTCTATACAGAAGATTATTGTCTGAATGAATACCATCAGGGCATGTTTAGGGGGCAGTAGTTTTGGTAGTTGAATAGAAACATTGCGTGTAGAAAGTATGTTTTAAAAAAACAGGCTTACTTACTTTCAATGCCCGTTTCTATCTTGCCCGTAACTTAATGGGATATTTTGTTGTTGTACATACTTAAATTAACCGTTTACTTCTGTCTAAATAATCTTGTCCTTTCGGGCCTACGAGATTTCTCCGGCATTTTGTGTCGATGACTGGGGTGAAATTTTTTTTAAAGGGAACATAACTAAAGAATTAAGCAACAATATTTATTTGAGCTAAAAGTTTATTTAAGTAAGCATCAACTCACTATTGGACTAATCTGTTTCAGTCTCACAACACGCCACACAGTCATGTAGACTGGAGAGTGATGATAAAATTATTTTAAGAAGAACAACTTGTCTAAACATAACTCAAGATCCAGCGATTTTTTCCGGAACTTTTCAAACAATTTCCCTGTGGTGATGAATTCTGTCATTGCCGTATATAGAAGGAGCGTCTGTAACAGATAAGATAAGACTGGCGTTAGACAAAAAAAAAACAGACACGAGGACTCTCAATAAATGCATCTACCCCCAACCAGCCCCTCCCTACCCGCCTTTACATACAGCCTCTAGGACTTACATCAGTTCAACCCACCCCTCCCCCTTTTACCCAAATATACAACTAGCCTCTAGGACTTATATTCCTCGAGGGTCTCTTGCTTCATTGCAATATATACTTCACCCCTAGAATACTCTGTAATAGGCATCCCTACCGCCCCATGCATAATTTTATCAATCATTTTAGCGGGTTCGTGGAGTAGAAGGGGGAGCTTGATTCATAATCAGAACCTTTATTGATTTCTGCCACGTATTCATTCTGACTACCTCAGCGAGTTAACCACTGACAATATCTGTAACTTTCATGTCCCATTCTGACTACCTCAGCGAGATAACCACTGACAATATCTGTAACTTTCATGTTCCATTCTGACTACCTCAGCGAGCTAACCACTGACAATATCTGTAACTTTCATGTCCCATTCTGACTACCTCAGCGAGATAACCACTGACAATATCTGTAACTTTCATGCACAACTAGATGGATGTTACAATCATAGATATGATTCTTTAGGTTGTGACTTTCATCACCACAGTTATCGCTCATTTCTTGTAGTGTTTGGAAACAACGAAATATCCTTTTATGGTAACATTTTCACAAACTTTTCTATCTAAATTTAAGCCAAGGAAAAACTGGTATGTAATTGTAGATTTGATTATATGGTGAACGTGAAGGGTGGGTGTGACACTGGACTTGATGGGGGGGGGTGTGTGACTCTGGGCCGATTTGACTACAAAGAATCGATACAATTTCACATCTTGGAATGACTTTTTTGTTGTTTTTTGTCAGACAACGATATCGTTCAATTCGAACATTAAATTTCCCATCACGTTTAATCACACAAGAATCCTGCGACGAAAGAAATTATATTTTAAAATTTAGAATAAAATGAAAGCTTTTAATTTTCTTCTGTATTTAATTGGAATCTTTTGGCTTCGCACACTGCTTTGGCAAGGTACATGATTTCCGCTAAATTGGACATTTTCAACACAAAAAATAATACAATTAATTTTTCACTTTTCAAGTTTGTTTAATATCTTGTCGTGAAAGAGAATTTTCTCTTTCTTTTTTTTTATGTTACAAATTTTTTCTAGATACCGAAACCATTTCTGTCATAATGCGGATGGAGGCCGTCACCTTTGATATCCACCAGAATTTTAGTATTGATCGGGCGGGTCTAAGCGAGAAGAAGTAGGGCCGTCTCAAAATATGATATCAAAGGTGAATATCTGGGATGTTTTGTTGGCTCTCGCGGGTATTCACATCGTCGAATCTCTTGATACAATGGATTTTCAATGATGTCAACTATTTTACACAAGAGTTTGCTTTGTTTTATTTTCAGGGACAATATTTTTGCTCTAAAGGCTTGTTCGGGGTTTATTATTTAAAATCGTGTACAAGAAAGTTTTTTTTTCCCTGGTGGAAATTTCAATGGATAGTATTGATCCGCTGAAACCAGGACGTCATACGGTTCCCGGTGAGGACGTCATATAGTTCCCGGTGAAGACGTCATACGGTTCCCGGTGAGGACGTCATACGGTTCCCGGTGAGGACGTCATACGGTTCCCGGTGAGGACGTTATACGGTTCCCGGTGAGGACGTCATATAGTTCCCGGTGAAGACGTCATACGGTTCCTGGTGAGGACGTCATACGGTTCCCGGTGAGGACGTCATACGGTTCCCATGAGGACGTCATACGGTTCCCGGTGAGGACGTCATACGGTTCCCGGTGAGGACGTTATACGGTTCCCGGTGAGGACGTCTTACGGTTCCCGGTGAGGACGTCATACTGTTCCCGGTGAGGACGTCATACGGTTCCCGGTGATGACGTCATACGGATCCCGGTGAGGACGTCAAACGGTTCCCGGTGAGGACGTCATACGGTTCCCGGTGAGGACGTCATACGGTTCCCGGAGTGTACGTCATACGGTTCCCGGTGAAGACGTCATACGGTTCCCAGAGAGTACGTCATACGGTTCCCGTTGTTAATCTCATACGGTTAGCGGTGCTGAGTTCTAAAATAAGACAATGCAATGTCATTACCAAGTTTAAAACCTGAAATACATGTAGTTACATACTTTTTGACCAGTCTTTCAATCTAAGTAATGCCATTCAAAATAAATTAATTAAAATTTCAAGAACAAAGGAAAAAGTAGAATAATTGTCTTCAACTATTGATGGCTATCAATTTACCCATTGGAAGTGTATGGAATAAAGTGAAATAACTTAAGATAGAACTATTTTGTGTTTATTTGAAATATATCTTCTGAAAGTACTTGTATGATGACACTATTAAAGCATGTTAAAGAAGGTGAACTCTGAAGGGAGGTCAAGGTAGACCACTGCCCATCATGTCAAAGTGAGACCACTGTTTATTTTGTCAAAGCTAGACCACTGTTTATTTTGACAAAGCTAGACCACTGTCCATTTTGTCAAAGCTAGACCACTGTTCATTTTGTCAAAGCTAGACCACTGTTTATTTTGACAAAGTTAGACCACTGTCCATTTTGTCAAAGCTAGACCACTGTTCATTTTGACAAAGTTAGACCACTGTCCATTTTGTCAAAGTTAGACCACTGTCCATTTTGTCAAAGTTAGACCACTGTCCATTTTGTCAAAGTTAGACCACTGTCCATTTTGTCAAAGCTAGACCACTGTCCATTTTGTCAAAGTTAGACCACTGTCCATTATGTCAAAGTTAGACCACTGTCAATTGTGGTACATACAAGCATGGCCAATGTTTGCATCTTATCATTTCAAATATTTCATCGCATTAAATCCTAACTGGCCATCGGTTACAATGGGTGGAGCCCACGAAACTCGAGCTAATTAATGTCAGATAAACAGCAAAGAGAAGGTAACTGATCATCTTCAATGCTTCTTACCTCCTCTTGTTTTTTTTTACAGGATTCTCAATGCGGCTGAGACGTTCCAGAGGTTCTTCGTCACTTTGGCCAAAACTGTAACAGGGACGGGAATCTTCAACAGTGTAAGTAGCCGACATCTTTCTTTGACGTCATTCAGAAGGGTTCTCTAAGGCCCTCAGGGATTCTCATTTTATTTTAGTTAGCGTTGCTAGCATAACTTTTTAAAAATAAAGATTTAAACAAAATTGATGGTCTGATGGAAAATTATTTATTGCGAAGTATTTTTAGAAGTATTTTTTGCAGCATTTTTGTGTTTTATTAAAACTATGACATATAGATTTTTTTAAAAAAGAAAATTAGAATGTAAAGGATTCAGTAAAATGTTTCATTGTCATCTTTAATTTAGATCAAAGGGAGATAATATTTGATAATTTAATTTTTTTTTTCATTTTGTGTGTGTGAATGGTAGGCCTGTCAACGGGGAACCGGGAACCCGTTGCCATGCGATTACCCGGGTAGTAAAATTGTCCCCGAGTTACCGTAATTATGTGTCTTCATTGTCATAATCAGGGGTCTCCAAAACGCGGCCCACAGGCCAGATGCGGCCCACGAGGCCCTCTCATCCGGCCCCTGGCAATCTTTTAATCTTTAAAAAGATACTATTTTTACCTATAGTTTAAAAAAAAAAAAAAAACTTAGTATTCGGCCCAAACTGATGTTTGACAGTTAATGCGGCCCCCCGGCAGAAAAGTTTGGAGACCCCTGGTGGTCGAACTGCGGTTCTTCTTTGTTCATATCTCTGCCCGCGAAAAATGTATCAAATTAAAACCCTTTCCTTTAAAATATATATTGTGAAATACATTGAACACGAAAACGGTTAAAAAGAAATAACTTTCAAACAGAAATACAACACGGTAGCGACAAACTTCAATTTATCTTGGAACATGAAACAATAATCATTCAACATCGAGACAGCAACGGGAACAATTAGGAAGGGCAGGAATGACAGAACTGACCTTGGCCTTAGCTTTGAAATACGCCGACAACTTTGAAATAAGCCGATATTGTTTATCTAATCCCACCCACTCGCTCCTTTCTCCATTCCTATTACCACCAACCTTGCTTTTTTTAACTATTATTCAGCCGCAGTGAGTGGATTCCTTAATTCTTTATTAAATTATCAGAAAGAAAGTATCACATTTTGAGCTCAGTCGAGAGGCATCAAGTATTACATCAAGTATTATATCAAGTATTATCTCTATATATAATTCTCTACATGGTAAACCCATGCAGGACAAAAAGCTGTCTGACCCCTGACCCCACCGACCAATCAGATTGCAAGAAAAGGTAGTAACCATTCAACATTTCGTTTAATTGAAGTCAATCATGATGTTCTTTCGGAACAACAAAATAACATGTAATTAATAGTGTAATGGTTATAACATTCGCCTGCTAAACACGCGGAGGTCGCAGGTTCAATCCCCAGCTAAGACAGTACGTTTTTAATTTTTTTTAATGTTTGTGTTTGTAGCCGTTCATAGCCCACAATCTTTTCGACCACCATAACAAACACAAGACGAGTGGGAATAAGCTTGACGACTGACCTTTGTCAGGTTATGCAAATTAGTATATGGCTGCCAAGCTAGGGTGGTGCAGGGTTGGGGTTGGCAAGTAGCTAACCACAGTTCACATTTTTCCAGATCAACAATGAGTCTCAGTTATCCCCGCATCTGAGGTTCATTCACGTTGTTCTGATTTCATCGTGATGTAGTTAGTGTCTGTTCACCCCTCCCCCCTCCCCACACACATTTTCTTTGCACTATCTATAAGCAAATCTGCGGCTCATGATACACTTAAGGCTTATAATATCCAGTGCTTTCTTAATGTACAAATGTTTGTGTGTACATCTTTCGTTCTCATTATTGTTAATTTTATCTTCAGTACACATATACTATTTTCTCTAAACTTACTGTAAATAAAATATATACATTGAATTACATATTAAATAAACGAAATTAAAATTAGTTTTAGTTTCTCTTTGAAACAGAAAACGTTTCCTGATCAACAACTCTTCATTGGCTCAATAGGAATATTTGGCTTCTGTCCATAACAATTTGTGTGTGTGGTCATTAAAACAATAAAGAAATAACGTTATGAAAGAGATGCTACACAACACCGAACATAACGTTTACACATGAACCGTCGTACGGGCGGGGTGGGGGCGGGCGGTCAGCAGAGCGTGGCATCTGGTGCTCTCACTCTGGTCATCAGTCGATACGACCCTTGGTCCACCACCACCACCACCACCACCACCACCACGACCGACACCAACAACAACAACGCCACATTTAATGACGCCAGCCTGGCATTGATCCAAGTGGACCTTTTCCAGGACACCCCCACCCCTCCCCGTCACTCTTATTTCCTCCACCCTTCTCACCCATGTCTAGTTTTAAGCACCTAGACTTGTTGTTTTCTACGTACCCTTANCGGTTCTGGGCGCGCTTGCCAGTGTCGTCCATCTATCCATTTTGTCCCCCCACCCCGCTCATCCTTTCCACGGGGTGTCAAATATTTCCTCTCCTTCCCCAAGGCACCCCCCCTCCGCCCACACCCGAGGCCTAACTGGCGGGACAGCTAATATTAAGAGATGGGAGATAGTGTTGCATATTTAATCATGGAGTCAGGAACTAGAACTCTGAGCAATCAAATATTTTGTCAACATTTCTGATTAGTTAAATCATTAAACCTTGAAACACCAGAGGATAGAAAAACCAAAAGAAAATTATTAATTATACATAAAGCAATTAACTCCAATTTAGAATTACAACACAAAGATAACTTAATACATCCCTCAGATAGACATAAGGATAAAAACACCTCTCTTATTCCGTATGCAATAACAAACACATACAAGTTTTCTTTCTTCCCGTCCGGTATTCGGGCGTGGTATGGGTTGCCTGAATAAACCAGGAAAGCTAACACTTTATCATCATTTAAAACTCTAATAAGAATACAGGACTAAACACAAACCATAGATCTACGTAGGACACAATAATCTTCTTTACAAAAGGAGCTTCTGTAATATATAAGATAAGTTAACACAATTAATTAATTAATACTTATTCCTTGTCTGTTAAAATTATATATTTTATCTTTTTAAGCTGTTAATGTATTTAGTTCATACTTTTTTTTATTGTGATGACGTTAGTCAAACTGTTTAGGAAAATCAGGCCAATTCTAAATATCGAAATATAACTAAGTCGTTTAATGCTTACCAGAAAGATTTACAGAAAAAAAAAGTTGTCGAATATATAACTTTAGCGTCCTTTATTCCTGGGCTAAAGACAACCAAGAAGTAATGAAAAGATTTCTTACATGTGAAACTAATGGTTCCTCCAAGAACAACCTGTCATCTCTCAACACTTAATGTGTTCGACCAACCCACGCCTTTCTCCCTCTCTCGTCTCTCTTGTCTCTCTTTCTCCCACTTCCTCTTTCTCTCTCACCATATTCTTCCAACCCCCTTCTTTTTTCCGTGCCCCCTATCTTCTTTCGTCACCTTTATCCAGCTACCTCCTACCGTCACACTCTCTTCTCCTTCCCCCAACACTCAGTCATTCATCCGTGTTTTATCCGTCGCCATATTAACATAAAGTGTAACCAAAAATATGGTTCTTTAACTATTATTTTGTCAGTGGGGACGGGTTGGGGGTGTATTTGAAAAACATGTTAAACCCTCTGATTGTTGGGGGTTAGGAGGGGTGAAAATAACCACTACAGCCATAAAGATCACGTGCCCTAAATTCCACCACTAACAGGTTCAGTAACCAAGTGCGTCTACCACTAACAGGTTCGGTAACCCAGTGCGTCTACCACTAACAGGTTTGGTAACCCAGTGCGTCTACCACTAACAGGTTCGGTAACCCAGTGCGTCCACCACTAACAGGTTCGGTAACCCAGTGCGTCTACCACTAACAGGTTCGGTAACCCAGTGCGCGATGCTATGTCCACCACTAACAGGTTCGGTAACCCAGTGCGCGATGCTATGTCCACCACTAACAGGTTCGGTAACCCAGGGTGCGATGCTATGTCCTTAACTGTTAACGGCCTGTAGAGAACGGTGCAATGTAACGGGGATGTGGGGGGTGGGCGGGGGACATCGATAGGAGATTATCGATCTTGGCAGGGGTGCACGAGTTCTGATGTAGCTCTCCCCAAGGACTTCTGTATTGTGTGATTTGAAGGACGCCTGGTCCTCTCTTCACGGGGCCCTTGAAAAATCGGTCCAAAGTGCTGGGGTATATTGTAGGCCGGTCTCTTGAGCTCTCCGTAGATGTCGTCACTGTGCTGGTCCCAGTGCCCTCTGGTGGTAATGCCGAGTGGTGTCTCCCTTTTGACGTCATGGAGATGAAGGTCCGATGGTCTCTGTCTCGACAGTTGTTTACTTTTATTTGGGAGGCTCCGTTCTGAGTTTGTATGACATCATCAGATGTCTGTCACAGACCTGGTTTAGGACATCATCAGATGTCTGTCACAGACCCGGTTAAGGACATCATCAGATGTCTGTCACAGACCCGGTTTATGACATCATCAGATGTCTGTCACAGACCCGGTTTATGACATCATCAGATGTCTGTCACAGACCTGGTTAAGGACATCATCAGATGTCTGTCAAAGACCCGGTTAAGGACATCATCAGATGTCTGTCACAGACCCGGTTTATGACATCATCAGATGTCTGTCACAGACCCGGTTAAGGACATCATCAGATGTCTGTCACAGACCCGGTTTATGACATCATCAGATGTCTGTCACAGACCTGGTTTATGACATCATCAGATGTTTTTCACAGACCTGGTTTATGACATCATCAGATGTCTGTCACAGACCTGGTTAAGGACATCATCAGATGTCTGTCACAGACCCGGTTTATGACATCATCAGATGTCTGTCACAGACCCACACATATTACATTGACATCCCCCTCTTTTTACAATGGCCCCCTCAATGCCTTTCCTTGTGGTCACTAAGTCTTGTTGTCCCTCCCCCCCCAGACGAACTGCTACACAACACTTAGTGAAGTATTGCGAAATATTGTCATTTCACTTAGGAATATCAAATACATGAGGGCGTAGGAGGAGGTAGATTTGTTGAAGATTGTCTGCGTCGAGAAATCTCAGGAAAAAAAAAAGATTAGTTGATGAATTGAGTCATTGATATAGTACACGAATTAGGAGTGATTTATGCTTGATAACTGTCCTATTACAAGACTTTATTGAATGTGTGTGTCTGGTTGTGGTAAGATTTCTTTATTATTATTTTATTATTATTATTATTTTATTTTTTTTGAAAAAAGGGAGGGTATGAGGTGTCTGACCGGGGCCGTTTTTATCGGGGCCGTTTTGACCGGGGCCGTTTTTATCGGGGACGTTTTGACCGGGGCCGTTTTGTCCGGGGCCGTTTTGACCGTGGCCGTTTTGTCCTGGGCCGTTTTGTCCGGGGCCGTTTTGACCGGGGCCGTTTTGTCCGGGGCGTTATGTCCGGGGCCGTTTAGACCGGGTCCGTTTTGTCGGGGCCGTTTTGACCGTGGCCGTTTTGTCGTCTGATAGTGAAGGCTTGTCCCTGGTGTTAAAATCAATTACACTTCCAAAGTTCTTATATTTTATTTTAAATCCTATTTCTTATAGTGCTGAATTCGTGCGATTAAATTATTTTAATGACAATGTTGCAACCCAAGAATTAATCTCGAAAATGAGGAATGAAATTATTTTGCATGAGTTCTTTTGCCCAATAGATTTATAACAAATTATAAACGGCGTAAGTATCTAGATCTATAGTGTAACTGGTGTTATTACTAGCTTCCAAATATTCTTTATAAAAAAATTTCTGGTAATTTTTCTTTCTTTCAGTGACGTAAGCCTCAAATTTAATTATTGTGCATTTCCTGTTCAACAATTTTTATCCTTATTTCCTTCAAAAAAAGTTTCTCCACTAAACAGCCTCTGTTTTTCAGAGGTGTGACCACGTCTAAGAAATGTTTAATTGAGACAGGGGCGGTCACCGCGTACAAATAAAACAAACTGTGACAGGGGCTGTCACCACGTACAAATAAAACAAGATGTGACAGGGGCTGTCACCACGTACAAATACAAAAAAAATGTGACAGGGGCTGTCACCACGTACCAATAAAACAAACAGTTTCCGGTTCAGAGACATTGCCCTTGTCTTCAATAACTAAACTAACTTGTCTCTAATGATTAAGACTGAATCTGACTTTTTCGAACTCCCTCCCCCCCCNCCCACATCCCACCCCACCCCACGCACTTTCTTTATACGACGATGATGCTGACATGACCTATCATAACAAAGTTTGCAATATTCCCCAGAAATTCTTTTTCCAATTAGTAACAATTAGCAAGCACGCAATTTCCGTATAATTAGTGATTCGTGTCTGTATTTTTCTCACTCCTTTTTTTTGTTTGCCTTATGATCACCCTTTTTTCACCCTTATTATAATTTTATGTGTTTTTTTTTTTTTTTTATGTCGTAAAAAGTTGACATTTATTTTTTTAAATGGATTTCCTTACGTTTTGTTTACCATTTTATTGTTTATGCCTCACTTGCTAATTTCATTATAAAAACACACATGGTCGGTAAATACTTTTTAAAAACACATATGGTTGGAAAAAACTTTTTAAAAACACATATGGTAGGAAAATACTTTTTAAAAACACATATAGTTGGAAAATACATTTTAAAAGCACATATGGTAGCAAAATACTTTTTAAAAACACTTAAGGTAGCAAAAATTATGTATTTAAATGTGTTTTAAAAGTCTCTTTTATACATGAAACAAATTATAAGAAAAGTTGTATATTTCATCTTCAAAGAAACAAAATGGTTCGTGTTTTTAGAAACTTTGAACGTTTCAATATACACCTCGTGGTGCTTGCTGTTCATGAACATATCGTAAGATATAAACCAAAAGCTACACACATGTTTGTATACAAGTCGTATATCTAAATGAATATAATCAAACACAAATAGCTGAGAAGACATGTTCAGTTGACTCTTTATTTCATGCACCGATTAAATGATGATCGTTAAAGATCAATGTATATTTCATACACCGATTAAATGATGATCGTTAAAGATCAATGTATATTTCATACACCGATTAAATGATGATCGTTAAAGATCAATGTATCCACTTATGTGTGGATCTAATGAGTGTCTTCAAACAAACAAGAAAAATTCCAAACTTTGAAGAAAATTTGTCGCCAGAAAAATGAAAATTGGATTACTTCGTTAATGGGAGAGAACTCTTCCATTTGTCCGATACAACAGGAAGTTGTATTCTTTTTTTTTTCTTTTTTAAATAGACGTTTTAAAATGGTCCTGTATGTTTTTGTTTGTCCAACTTGATCGACGACGACCGTATTCATTACATTAGACATGTGCTTTGGCAGCCTAGTGGGCACTTTTGGTGGACTTTTGGTGGACTTTTAGCCCTAAACATGCTCAAAAGGAGCGTTGGCGTGTCGGACAAAAGATGGTTTGGATGTCGGACAAGAGATGGTGGGGATGTCGGACAAGAGATGGTTGGGATGTCGGACAAAAGATGGTTTGGATGTCGGACAAGAGATGGTGGGGATGTCGGACAAGAGATGGTGGGGATGTCGGACAAGAGATGGTCGGCATGTCGGTCAAGAGATGGTGGGGATGCCATCAGGAGGATTTCGAGCAAGATCCTTCCTGACCTTATGTTAGGTCTGGGCAGCCAGTTGCTAATGGATGATGGCAATGACTATCAACGTGAATGTTTTTAAAGTGAAGATTATTTGCCCAACACGTTGCCCTCACTCTCTCGCCCAAAGCCATGTGATCCAGCAGCGAGACGGGGTACATAAATATGAGACATTCTATCAAAGGTTCAGATAGTTTAGCGTTTAGCATGCACTTATCAACCCTCTACATCTCTAACAGTAACCTCTCTTTAAATCTCACTAAATCCCCCACACTTAAAGACATCCACACACAGTCATTCACACAGACACCCACACACAGACACCCACACACAGACAACCACAATCACTTTTTTTTTGTAAAAAAATTAAATGTCCTTTTAAATAACGCCGCCCAATGTGGGACATTCTCTTTTACCGGGAAATTCCTTGCCTCGGGCTGCTCAATCTGGGCACTCATTTGTTTTCTCCTAGGAACCGACAGAATAATTCTAGCTAATATGGTCTAAAAAATGTATTGTTTCGAACAGAAGGCCTTGCCTTTTGGAAGCTGTGATTGGTTAAAACAAGGGTTCTCAATACAAGGCTCATTCTGGATCAACTAAGATCTTTTAAAAGTAGTTGATATTGAAATAGGAACATAGCATCGTATTGCAACTAATTTTATCTTAAAAGAACATGTTATTTACATTTTGTTTGTAAATAGGGCCGCAATCATTTTTAAAACCCTTATATAAACTTCACCGCTGTCTCCTCGTTTGTCCGTCCGTACTGTACAGCGGAAAAATAAAAGTAAAAAATGACAAAGTTTCCGTCATGCTATCGAGCTGACATTTTGAACACAGACTCGTGTCATCTAACAATGCATTATATCAAAATTGCAGATCGAACGAATGTACAGTAGTAAATTTAATGCACGTTTAGTTTATCGCTATATAAATGTATGGTAGCCGCTTGTCGTTGACATTCACGTGTTTGCTGGAGATCACTCCAGCCATGGGTGACCACGCCCCCACCCCCCACCTGTCCCCTTATAACACCAAGAGAGGTCAGTCACGTTTAGTCTGTAAATGTTTGAATATAATCAATACTTTTAGTTCAGTTTCATATATAAGGGATTTATAGTAAAAAAAAAAAAAACTTTGTTTTTAGGGTTTGTTTTTATTAAATCCTTTAAATTGACTTCACCGTCGTCTCTTGGTCCGCACGTCGGAAAAACAAAAATAAAAAAATGACCAACATTTCGTCACGCTATAGAGCTCAAATTTTTCACATAGACTCGTGTCATCTAACAATGCATTGTATCCAAATTTCAAGTGGATCGAATGTATCGTAATTAAAGTAATGCACTTTTAGTTTATCTCTATATAAATGTACACTACACGCATGTTGTTGTTGTTTGCATCCACGATTTTGTTGAGTTCACTCAAACGATGTGTAACCACACCCCCACCCCCGCCCGTCCCCATTTTAGAGCATTTTGGAGTTAAGTCACTTTTATTCTGTAAATGTTTGTTTGGATGTAATCAATACTTTTAATTCTGTCTCATTCATAAAGGATGTATGGTCAAAAACTTTGTTTTCACGAATTGTTTAATAAAATCCTTTATATTAACTTCACAGTCGTCTCTTGGTCCGCACGGCGGAAAAACAAAAGTCAAAAATGGCTTATTTCCCCGTTATGCTATCGAGCTGAAATCGTGCATATAAACTCGTGCCACCTAAACAGTGCATTGTATCAAAATTTCAGATCGATCGAATGTACCGTGATTAAATTAATGCACTGTTAGTTTATCTCTATATAAATGTATAATGGCCGTCTGTTGTTGACATCCGCGAGTTTGCTGAGTTCGCTCCAACACCCCCAACCCCGCCCGTCCCCATTTTTTTTTAGCATTTAGGTGTTGAGTCACTTTTATTCTGTAGGTTTTTTGTTTTTTTTGTTTGCATGTAATCAATACTTTTAGTTCTGTCTCCTATATAAAGGATTCGTAGTCAAAAATTTTGTTTTTCCGGGTTGTTTTTTTTTTTATGTCATCGAGTCTGGGCATTGACTGTTTGGAAATGTTTTCTTTAACAAACAAAAACTTTCTTGTGGTGTGCTACATGTAGCTTTCCGATGTACCCTTTATTACCAAAATAATTTCCTGATGGGATGTCTTAAGAAAATACAAACGTGTAAAAGAATGATGGCCTGTGTTTATAGTTTTAAGTTTAGATGCCACGATATATACAAAATTTACTAAAGCAAGAATTTAAAAACAACAACTCATACATCAGTCTTGCAGTGAATATTGACGTTACAACGAAACAATGATGAATTAGCGGCTAGCAACAACAAAATAAAAATTAAAACTTGTTGGGCATCTCATTGTCCATTCCAGACATTTTCTACAGATCTTTCGAAACATTAATGTCGTCTGAATATTTTGAATTATAATCGATAATAGTCACACAGATTATATTTCCGGTGTCACGAGACAAAGTTTCCTCCAAAATAAAGTCTCCCGGTGATTTTTATCTAAAAGTAAAGTCTCATGGGGGGGGGGGGGCAGACTTTGTTCTAAAATAAAGTCATCCATTGTTAAAACAAAAACGTCCGCCAGAATATGAAATTATGTATGTATGCATGACATCTATCAGTCTACGAAAAAAGATAGATTTATCTTTATTATTTGCAGCTCTTGGTGTGGCTGATGAGATCCATCCTTGAGTGGCAGTCTCTTCTGCATGTCACACACACGAATGTACTGGGGCAGTATTGCCTGGCCTTTCTCCTCGCTCTTTTTTCAACTGTTTCTTCCCTAGTTTGCTCCTCTGCTCTTCGTGATTCTTCTTTCACTATAGCCCGCCATGTGGTCCTATCCTCAGCCAGGTTGTCCTATCCTCAGCCAGGTTGTCCTATCCTCAGCCAGGTTGTCCTATCCTCAGCCAGGTGGTCCTATCCTCAGCCAGGTTGTCCTATCCTCAGCCAGGTTGTCCTATCCTCAGCCAGGTTGTCCTATCCTCAGCCAGGTTGTCCTATCCTCAGCCAGGTTGTCCTAGTTTTGTAGGTGGCTACTTTCATAGGACATTATAATGTCTCAGAAAATATATTTTTCATTTGTGCCACAAACAATTGTCTAATGAGTTATGGAAACTCAACACTTATAAGTCTAGCCATTGACGTAGCAAGTTGAGGATTAAAGGGCTGCTTACAGAAATACTTTAAACAACCTAACCTTGTTCATTCAAAATTTTTACATCAATACTCCTGCCTTTAAATCTGCAATACTTTAAGATCGTGTGAGGTCAGTGAAATAGTGGCTACTGATAACATGAGGTCATGTGAGGTCAGTGAAACAGTGGCTACTCACTACTCACTAAAGAGATAAACTTATTAATCATAGTTTTTGAAGTTATAAGCTGAATAATTTTAACATTTAATCTCGGACCGACAGCAATTGTGGCCGAAGCATAAACATTGTATTAAAAAAGTTAACACTGCTTTTTTACATTTGATTTAATTTTCTTGTAAAATGTTTTCAGTGCCCAAGAAAACAAAATTTCTAGACCATTTTAAAAATGAATAAATCATTTTCATCATTCAAATGTAAACCGGAAATGACTTAGAAAATGTTCATCCGCCACATAAGCAGGTTCCCGTCTGGCTTTTCAATGACGTAATTTGTAGCTTTATTTTTTCTGCTTGGTACATAAAACACTAATCTCAATCGGGATATTTGAGCACTACTATATTAAAAAAATCATGTTAAGCCTGGTCCCTATTGGAATTCAGGACGTGTTAGCGCATTTTCGTATTATGTATCAGTATTTATGTTAGATATCAGCATTATGTAGTTATCAGTAATTGTGTTTAGATTTTAGACATATTTTTATGAATTTTCTTGTGTAATGAATATACCTGAAATTTTTTTTATTTAAAAGTCATTTCTTTACATTTTAAATTTTTTTATTTTCTCTTTAATCTAACTACAAGTGGTTTGTGGTCACTGAAATAGGACTCATAAATGAAACATTCTAAATTGTAATCAGCTAATCACCCAAATACTCCGTCAATTGTTGTTTGATAGATCGTAGTTGCCAATCTTGGTGAAAGTAGTTTAATGTTGAAGCTTGTTTCGAAAAAGTGTTCAATTTCTGCCCCTGGGCCGCTAAGATCTTGATTGAAGTCACCACAAATGATGACGCAAAACTCTCTAAACTTTTACACATATTCTAATGACGTCAACAATAAAAAAACTAATACTTTTGATAATACTAAGACTTCCGGCAATGGCGGCCGTTGCCTGCGCCAGTGTTATCTCTCGATTCGCAATGTTTTTTGGTAGTTTTAACGGGGTTTTTTAACGGATCGAGTAAATGAGTGTTGATGCACAAATGGGCAGTGAGGACATACAAAAAACATATATACATCATGGGTCTAGGACTTATGGATGCTGAGATCTAGGGTGATGACAGACGGACGGACGGACAAAACGGGTGCAACAGCGCATTCGACTTCTCGAAAATGCGCTAAAAATGCGAATAAATGTGACAATTTAAAAAAACAAACAAGGTCAGCTAATATATAATGTGGTTGTCTTTGCCTACTAACCTCTCCCTCCCCTACCGCCCAACCAACAGATAGCGTCCATGTATGATACATAAATAATAAAGGAATCAGAGACACACCACAGGAGATGTTAAAAACATTATAAAGAAGTTTTTAATTAAAATGTAATACCACAGATGGCGTAGTTAAAATAAGACCCGTGCTTCAGTCTTGTTTCAAGTGGTGTTTGTTTAGTGGGATTCATTCAAAAACAAATATAGGGACACTAATGAACAACAAATCTTCAGCATCACTGATAATACAAAAATAGGAAACTTTGAATCCTTTCTCTGAATTAAGTTTTTTATTGTAAACGTTTTCTTGCCATCTCTATCTTTGACTTCTAGAACTCTTTGGTTGTAGCCGGGCGTGGATGTCTGTTCCTTCTATAGTTAATAACATTTAGAGTTATGGGTCTTGAAAGTAGAGCTCCGGCGTATGAATCCCGGAAATCGATTTCATTTAAACTCCATCTATACTTGGAATCGTTTCAAATGTAGAAATAAATATAGATATACTTTTTTTTGTTACATCCGATTACTACTTACATATTTAAGTAATTTTTATTTTCTAATTAAGATTTTATGCAATAGTTTATTCATTCATAAGAACGCAGTCTGGTTCAGTAGACTAAATGGAGCTGGTATTAATTGAAACAATTTCACCGACATCCGATGGGATTCCGAAAGTTATAATTTAAAGCTCAGACAAAGCAAAACTCATTTCTGCCATTAACCCGCCCCAACCATCTAGAAAATAATTTTAATGAGAGCTACATACCTCGAAAACAAAATACTCAGATATCTCGGAGAAAATCATTTTCTCTTAAAAGCTTATGAAAACTGAGCAAATTCAATGGCGGAAAAGAGAAAAAAAAAGGGGGATGAAAAGATGGATTATAATTTACGTTCGACTAATTGTTTTGTAGTTGTAAACAGTAAACCTGAAACGTGGTCAATTTGCGCTCCTAATGTATGAAGGAAACGACCTGATAATTACTTAGGAGGGTTCCGCCGGGGTCTAAATGGGCCTTTAAACGAAATGGGATCTGGGTATTACTGATAATTGGCTGTCAATTTTCGTTCTAAAGATGTGGGTGGGTGTGGGTGGGTGAGTGAGGGGAGTTGTTAAGAGTTTGCTGAGAGTAGAATTATATTCTTGGATTTCTCGGGAGTGATTTATATGATGGCGATGGATTTATAAAGTGGAAAACAAGATAAACATGGAAAATTAAGACCGATATTGTGTGGAGTGAGCAAAATTTGTTGCCGCATTACAATTGATTGATACATTAAAATAAATGTTTTGGTTTGAGGATATTTCATTGTTACATTAAATTAAATGTTTTGGTTTGAGGATATTTCATTGTTACATTAAAATAAATGTTTTGGTTTGAGGATATTTCATTGTTACATTAAATTAAATGTTTTGGTTTGAGGATAATTAATTGTTACATTAAAATAAATGTTTTGGTTTGAGAATATTTGATTGTTATATTAAAATAAATGTTTTGGTTTGAGGATAATTAATTGTTACATTAAAATAAATGTTTTGGCTTGAGAATATTTGATTGTTACATTAAAATAAATGTTTTGGTTTTTAGAACATAATGAACCAATTTCTAAAATCACATTGATTGAGATAAACAAATAATAGAAATATATTTTTTTAAATTATAAACATTTCAAGTCGGAGAAAACGGATATTTTAAGTGAGCTAAATAAATGAAAATTTTCTACAAACATCCTAGTAGTATTAGTTATAAATATTTATTTGAATTTATATTAGTTTAAAATAAACATTTTAAATTGTATCCTTGACCCTTGACCTCCCAATCGAGCTCTTCAGTTTCAGTATTTAAATTTGTTACAACGCATCAGTGAGGAAAAAAAAGAGAAAATGTTTTGTTTGTTGTTTGTTAAAGTTTGTAACAAAGATCAACGTATGTGTAGCTCTGATCTCAATCATTAAATAAATGTGGGTGAAGGTAATTAAACGTGCGGGATCTCTATTAAAATACTAACTTCAGAGCTTAAACATTTTTGTTCCTACTTGTTGTAACTACTTAATTGATTGATAATGATTTTTATCTTTTCTTATTCCAAAAGCAATTCTGCAAACATTTGTGTAACCAAACAATGGAATTCTCTTCCATTACACATCCACAGCATTTCAACTACAAAGTCTTTCAAGGCTGCATTTAAGACGCATCTTTTCCAAATTTATTTTTTAAAAATTAATGAAACAACATATCTTTTAATGATTAACGTAGCTGATGTTAAACGTATTGCCATTTATGTAGTTAATATGATATGAATGTTTATTTAATTAATATATGTATGCTATTTTCTCCATGTTAAGCGCTGTCAGCCCGGCTCCATGCTGGGATACAGCGCTATATAAATTATCAATTTATTATTATTATTATTATTATTATTAGCATGATATCTACGCAGAGTAATGCCATTAAGAATAAAATAATTTTAAATTTATTTCACTGAATATAAAAAAACGAGAACTTGCCAGAAACAAACGAAATAAAATGAAATGACCAGTTCTCTCCGTATAAAAAGATCATTGACAGAAGCGTCGAATAGGATCAACGCTACAATTTAAGTGTATAGAAAGAGTTAAACAAAACAATTTTAGAAATAATTTTATTTTACAAAATTAATACATCTAATTGTTGATAAAAAGTTAAGCCTTAATTCTCAGACATTTATAAAGAGTCCTTGAATATGAATGAAAAGTGGTGTAACTCCAATAAAAAACCACTGGATAAGTGGATCACTTCGCGCAGTAATGGCATCGTATGAGAGAGAGTTCCGCGCAAATTCTATCCATTTTATCATAGCAATGGATCCTTCATGAAATCACAAGTAGCAATAACTCACACCTCAGAAGACGTTGTGTTCTCTCCCCTGGATGCCATCAACTCACGTCCAATAAATACTCGGCCTCGTTAGCAAGAGTTGTGTCTGCAATTTTTATTTAAATTTATAATTTAAAAACTAAGCACATTCGATTGGGAGCTCGCGTACTAAAATGTTTCATTGGATTATTTCTTAACGAAAAATGTGTATTTCCTCTACATGTGTGATTCTAACATACAGACACTAGCTTTCAACATAATCTTCTACCCCAAACGTATGATTCTAACAAACAGACACTAGCTTTCAACATAATCTTCTACCCCATAAGTATGTTTCTAACATACAGACACTAGCTTTCAACATAATCTTCTACTCCAAGCGTATGATTCTAACATACAGACACTAGCTTTCAACATAATCTTCTCCTCCATAAGTATGTTTCTAACATACAGACACTAGCTTTCAACATAATCTTCTAATCCAAACGTATGATTCTAACATACAGACACTAGCTTTCAACATAATCTTCTCCTCCATTAGTGTGTTTCTAACATACAGACACTAGCTTTCAACATAATCTTCTACTCCAAGCGTATGATTCTAACATACAGACACTAGCTTTCAACATAATCTTCTAATCCAAACGTATGATTCTAACATACAGACACTAGCTTTCAACATAATCTTCTCCTCCATAAGTATGATTCCAACATACAGACACTAGCTTTCAACATAATCTTCTACTCCTTAAGTAGGATTCTAACATACAGACACTAGCTTTCAACATAATCTTCTACTCCACAAGTATGATTCAACATACAGACACTAGCTTTTAACATAATCTTCTAAACCACACGTATGTTTCAAACGAACACAAATAAGCTTTAAACATAATCACACAAGTTTTCAGCTCACAGATATGCTGACTTTTCATTTTACCCGGCGCATATAAAATTTGAGCCTCATAACATAAACAACTAGCCTACATCCACGAGCTTCAAACATATAAACATGAATGTTTCACCTACTACTCGAGATTTCTAGTCTACGCACGAAGCGTTTAAATCTACGAACACAAGATTATTATGTGCAAGAACTCATTTTCCTACGTATAGACATATTATTATTTCAACTCGAATGCATTTGGATGTTATCCATCGACATTTGATAAAAAGCCCCATAAGTATGCGTCCAACACATACCTCTAGCCTACTAACATTTTCCCCGCGTTTACACAGCCTGTTATTAAATGGAAATGGGAGAGAATCATTTGAGCGATTGGCCGCTGCCATGGATCGTGACGTGAAGATCCTTTAGTAAAATAACGTGTTTTGTTTGTCACGAAGCTCGTTTGTTTGAATTAAATGAAACATTCATCATCCACGACAACTGTTAGCTACAGGAGAAAAGTTTCAATATGATGAAGAAAAACAACTGTATAACTATCAGGTAAATATAATAGCCAAAACAGCTCAGAATCAAATCGGACAGCACCAACACCGTGCTGTAATTGGTTGCTATTCATCCAATGAAATCTCGCTCCTCATGTTATCCCGGAAGTTTAGGATATTAGGAACTTATTTTTTGACGTCATATTTGTTAGCGCAATCTTTGTTTTAGATCAGGGGTCTCCAAACTTTTCTGCCGGAGGGCCACATTAACTGTCAAACAGCAGTTTTGAGCCGAATCCTAACCCCCCCCCCCCCTTACAAAATTTTGTGGTAAATTACCATTAAAGATAGTATCTTTTTAAATCTTTTATTTTAACGTGTGTTGTCTGAGCCCGTGCGTGCGTGTTTGCTTGCCGAAAAAACTTAGGATCGATATTTAACTCAATTCCTCGTAAGCTAACGAGCTGAAATTTGTCAGACAGACTCATGCCAACGATTAAAATAATGTGTAAAACTATCAGATTAATCTAAAGGACAGTAATTGAATAATTGAATTTTTAAATTATTTTATTTATCTCTTTATATCATGTTATTTTTTTTATTTTTTCGAGATAGAGTGTTGTGGTGCGTAATATGTTTAACAACCTTTCATGTCACGCAATAAGGTGCGCATTACATTAACATTACTTTTTAAAAATATATTCACGATTGGTGCGCATTATGTTAAACACGTTTTACGAGACATCACTAGAATTTTGTATTTTCGGTCTGTTTTGCCCTGCGTATTATAATGAACATCCTTATAGCTATGTCTCGTATATTAAGGATTTACATGGTGTTTTTATTTGTACATTAAAAGGTTTCCATTAAAAGTGTCACGTTGAGTGTCGTTTCAAGTTTTCTTGTTCCGTGTCAATATCTGCAAGCTTTTACCCACCGACAACACAGATAGGTAAGAGAAGTTTGGACCTCTAGCAAAGTGAATGACATAAGTAGGCAGTTGACATCGATCTGACGAACTCTAAGAATCTGATAGACACTGTCTTTTTGTGTGGCTCTGATAGTACTGTATTAACTTTAGCATCAGTCGACATCTGGCATCTCGAGTACTAACAGTGTCATCATTTAATGGCTGTAGCAAGCATTGTTCGATTATATTAACTTTAGCATCAGTCGACATCTGGCATCTCAAGTACTAACAGTGTCATCATTAAATGGCTGTAGCAAGCATTGTTCGATTATATTAACTTTAGCATCAGTCGACATCTGGCATCTCAAGTACTAACAGTGTCATCATTAAATGGCTGTAGCAAGTATTCTTAGATTACTAGATTGTGCCGGGGCGCCGTGGCGCCTGCGGCGCCCCCTTCTTTAGAGCGCCTACGGCGCCGACCTTTTTAAAAAGCCCAACTAACTTGTCCTTTTTTTATAAATACGAAATATTAAACTTTCTGAAATGTACGCAAAGTATTTAATAAAGGGGGTTGTATTGTGCGCACCGATGCACACCAAACAATGACGTCATCATATTGAATATGTGTACAGCGCTAATCACCACACGATTTTTCAACTAACTGCTGTAGACTGTCGTACATCGCTCCTCAGCGTTCCACATCCAGTGAGTGAGTGAGTGAGTGAGTGAGTGAGTGAGTGAGTGAGTGAGTGAGTGAGTGAGTGAGTGAGTGACCTGGGCTTTTATATTATTTATATTAACTTTAGCATCAGTCGAAATCTGGTATCTCAAGTACTAACAGTGTCATCATACCTTCCAGATATAAATTGGAAAAAATATACAATTGATAGCCACCAAAATAATAAAGAAATTAATGAACATTTTTTAGACACAATAAACAACATAAACCTAGAACAGATAGTAAAAAAAGCAACTAGGAAAAACAAAATACTAGATTTATTCCTAACAAACAGACCAGGACTAGTAGTAGACTGCACAATAATTCCTGGGCTGTCTGACCATGATATTGTTAGGGTAACCAACACAATAAAAACTAAAATAAATAAGATGCCTAGAAGAACAATATATCTTTGGAATAAATGCAACTTAATAAAATTACACCAATCAGCTTCTAATTTCCAACAAAATTTCCTAAGTAAATTCAGCATAGTTAGCCCTGTAGAAGAAATATGGAAGGAAATAAAAACACATCTAAAAACCATAATGGATCAGAATGTTCCAACAAAAATCACTTCAAATAGAATTAATAAATGCTGGTTCAATTTTAAATTAAAAAAGTATTGCAAACTAAAGGAGAATTTATTTAAGAAATTTAAGGCTACCAATTTAGAAAGGATACACAAAAAATACTTAAAAATTAAACACCTGACACAAAAACTTAGCCGTAACCTCCAAAATAATTATATAAACAATGTGATAACTAAAGATAACAATAAAAACTTATGGTCCTTTATCAAATCTAAAAAAATGGAGCCTTCAGGTATAGCCACACTAAAAGGCTCAAATAATAAAACCTATAATGATAATGAAAATAAAGCTAATATCCTTAACAAATATTTTGCATCATCATTTTCTGCCTCAGGCGACAAGGAAATTTCAATAAATTTAAACAAATTGGAAGAAATAGGTAACATAACTGTAGATGAGATAGGTATACATTCACTCCTAAAAAACTTAAAAATAAACAAAGCTACTGGCCCAGATGAATTACCTGCCAGGTTATTAAAAGAATTAAGCAATGAACTGTCCCCAATCCTTGTAGTTCTTTTTCAAGCCTCTCTAAACCAGGGTAAAGTGCCCNGACCCTGGTAATTACAGACCTGTATCACTTACTAGTATCACATGTAAATTACTGGAACACATAATATATAGCAGAATAGTTAACCACCTTGACAAATATAATGCCCTATGCCCACACCAACATGGCTTTAGAAAGAACAGATCATGTGAAACACAATTGATAGGCCTAATAGATGATCTATCAAAAGGCTTAGATAATAATGATCAAATAGATACAATATTACTAGACTTCTCAAAAGCATTCGACAAAGTTCACCACCTTAGTTTACTCAAAAAACTTAAATACTTTGGAATCTCAGGTCCCTTACATCACTGGATCCAAGATTTCCTATTGGGTAGGGAGCAAACTGTAATAATTAATGGTTCTAAATCTACACCAATAAAGGTTAACTCATGAGTTCCACAAGGAACTGTTTAAGGTCCCTTACTATTTTTAATTTATATAAATGACTTACCCAACAATATCTCAACAGGAACTAAAGTTAGGTTATTTGCTGATGATTGTATAATCTATAGAACAATCAAGTCAGAACAAGATAGCAAAATTTTACAAAAAGACTTAGATGAATTAATAAAATGGGAAGCTAACTGGAGTATGTCCTTCCACCCAGAAAAATGTCAACTGCTAAGAGTAACAAAGAAAAAGAAACAAATAAATTCAAAATATTTCATTCATGGAAAAGAACTAACCCAAACTAAAGATGCGAAATACTTAAGAGTCATAATAAATGAGAAACTATCTTGGAATCCCCATGTCAATGAAGTTATTAAAAAATCAAACAAAACATTAGGCTTTATAAAAAGAAACTTTTACAAATGTAACAAAGATATAAAACTAAAATGCTACCTAACCCTGGTGAGACCTATACTAGAATATGCATCTTCTGTATGGGACCCATCCACCAAAGAAAATATTGATAAGTTAGAACAAATCCAAAAAAGAGCTGCCAGATTCATTACTGGAGAATATTCAAAACTGACAAGAGTAACACCGTTAGTTAAATCATTAAACCTTGAAACACTAGAGGATAGAAGAACCAAGAGTAAATTAGTAATTATACATAAGGCAATTAATTCTAATTTAGAAATACAACACAAAGATAACCTAATACAACCCTCAAATAGGCATAAAGTTAAAAACACCTTCCTTATTCCATATGCAAGAACAAACACATACAAGTTTTCTTTCTTTCCGTCCGGTATTCGGGCGTGGAAAGGGTTGCCTGAAGAAACCAGGAAAGCCTCCACGTTATCATCTTTTAAAACTGTAGTAAGAATACAGGACTAAACACAAACCATAGAAATACGTAGGACGCAATAATCTTCTGTACAGAAGGAGCGTCTGTAACATATAAGATAAGATAAGAAGATAAGATCATTTAATGGCTGTAGCAAGTATTCTTAGATTATATTAACTTTAGCATCAGTCGGCTGCTGGCATCTCAAGTACTAACAGTGTCATCATTAAATGGCTGTAGCAAGTATTGTTAGATTTTCCCCTCTCAACACATCGGTCCATGATCTAAAACAGGTGTCTCCAAACTACGGCCCGCGGGCCAGATGCGGCCCGCGAGGCTCTCTCATCCGGCCCCTGTAGACCTTTTAATCTAAAAAAATAAATTAAACAACCTTTAAAAACATAGTTATTTTTACTATAAATCCCTTATACATGAGTCATAACTAAAAGTATTGAATATATTCTATGCACCGCGCGACAAACATTTACATACTGAACGTGACTGAACTCCATTGCTATAAAACGGGGGGGGGGGGGGGGGGCGGGGGGCGCGATGGCTTGACTGAACTCCACAAAACACGTGGATGTAGCTAAAAGACGGCTACCAAATAGTTATATAGAGATAAACTAAACGTGCATTAATTGAAATGCGGTACATTCGATCGATCTGGCAATTTGATACATGCATTGTTAGGTTATTCAAAATTTCAGCTCGATAGCCTCAAGGGAAGTAGGTAATTTTTTACTTTTGATTTACCGCCCGACCGACTACGAGAGGCAGAGAGAGAGACGACGGTGAAAATGATATAAGGGATTTAAAAATATACTATTTTATCTGTAGTTTACCACAAAACTGAATGTAGTCGGCCCCCAAATTGCCGACTCAATGGGGCCCTCCGGCAGAAAAGTTTGGAGACCCTTGCTTTTAGTTTAGACACTTTGCGGATTGTTTCTGATGACTTTCAGTCATACCCATTTCTAAACACACAGACTGGCCAACAATTACAATCTTTTTGTTGCTCTCTCCATTTTCAAACTATGGTCAATAAAGTTTCAATGTTAATGTTATAGTGAACTTAACTCACAAAAAACTTTTAATCCCTCCCTCCCTCCCCCCTCTTCTGTTTTTACCCGCTCTCCGTGCCAACCCGATCCTCGCTTACACCCACCCCGCCCCACAAAAATATCCTAACATCTCTATGTGTAAAACATATAACGACATAATGTATGACCCGCAGGAAACAGTGGATCAGGAAATAGGAAGCTGGAGAGATGAAGAAGCGTGCGTATGAAATTAGTGAAAAGTGCAAGCACAAATGCAAAACTCTCGCGATGAATACAATTTTTCTACGTTAACGGGAGACGGATTAAGTGATTTCTATGGAAATATGGAAATATAACTCGGTCAGGGCTAGGATCATAGGATGAGATGAGTATGGCAAAGATAGTTACAAGTGATGAGGCAATAATGAATAGAGCTGGAGTATATGGTTTCTTTCATTTGGGATAGAATAGCGGCCAAGTCCGTGCTGATATCTTTGGCCCTGCCGTACAACCTGATCTTTTACTAGCAGCCCAGTCCGTCCTATTATCTTTGATCTTTCTTTTCTGAACACCGGATCTTTTATCAGCTGCCCAGTCCATCCTAATATCTTTGGCCCTGTCTGACCACCGGATCTTTTATCAGCAGCCCAGTCTATCCTAATATCTTTGGCCATCGGATCTTTTCTCAGCTGCCCAGTCCATCCTAATATCTTTGACCCTGTCTGAACACCGGATCTTTTACTAGCAGCCCAGTCCGTCCTAATATCTTTGGCCTTCCTTGTCTAACCACCGGATCTTTTCCCGGCAACACGGCGGCCAAGACCACTCGACTTTCTTTATGAATCTGCAGCCAATCACTGGACCGCGAGCAAGGAGATTTTGATGGGGAAACAATATGTAACAATGATGATAAAAAGAGACGTGATTTCCTGTGTCTGCTCTGTCATAAATATTATAGGGCAGAAATTAGTGACTAATGAAGCAAGGACCACGGATGATCACCGGAAAATAGCGAGGATAGACCGGATTTACCGAGGGTGAAAATCGATGATAAAAATTATAGAGATGTTGTGACCTCATGTATTGATTCTGTCGAGGGGAAACGGCCTATGACCTGGTTTAGACCTCGTGATAGATGTCATTTTTGGTTCGTGTCAGGATTCGAATAGAGCCTGAAGTCTCCAGTCTAAAGTATATAGAATGAAATCCTCGATTACGAATTATAGAGACAAAAATTCCAAGTCAGGAGAAATGATATTAGCGTTGCTAGGGAATTGTCACTGAACATTGTAATTATAGGCCGAGTCCCATTTCTTTTGGCTTTTTTAAGTGAGGTTATTTGATTTTATAAATATTTTTAGTCATAACTTATTTATATTTATGCATAAATTTAAGGGTCTAGATAATTATAACACAAATACCAGCAGCATTAATTGCAATATTTGGGTTTCTAAAAAAAATGAAAATTCTTCATGGACTAACCCATGGAAGGTCTTGGTGAACTCATGGCTAAGTTCTCTTGGGGAGGTCCAATTGAGACACGCCCATGGGAGGTCTTGGTGGACTCATGGCTAAGTTCTCTGGTGAAGTCCCATTGAGACACGCCTATGGAAGGTCTTGGTGGACGCATGGCTAGGTTCTCTTGGAAAAGTCCAATTGAGACACGCCCATTGAAAGTCTTGGTGGACTCATGGCTAAGTTGTCTTGGAGCAGTCCCATTGAGACACGCCCATGGAAGGTCTTGGTGGACACATGGCTAAGTTCTCTTGGGGAAGTCCCATTGAGACACGCCCATGGAAGGTCTTGGTTGACTCATGGCTAAATTCTCTTGGGGAAGTCACATTGCTTTTTTTTCTGGCGGAACCCATCGGAACGGCGTTCCGGCACCATCCCCCACCCCATATACTTTTTTAGTACTGCCTGGAAAGTTTGGTCTTACAACTTTTGCTAGTTGCGTTCCGATACAATTTTTCGCGCGTTCCGGTATTTTGTTATGGAAAAAAAATCACTACCTATGACAGTCTAGTATGAAATCGCACCTCAAATACATTTTGTTTTAAAAATAGTTTGTTTAAGTTAACCATACCTTTCTATCATCTGGGTTCGTCTTCAACAATCATTAAATGTCCAAAGTGTTATATTAGGGAACTGAGGTTGGATAAAGCAGTATCCATTTTTAAACCCTGTTGATTGAAAGAAAAGTCTGGTGTGTTAAATTAAATTTTACAATTTTGGTTAAAGCAGATTTTTTTTTTTTTAAAAATCTGGATCCCAACTTACGCTTTGTAAGAAAACTTTCAACAAACTGGTTTTAAAATCATCACCAACTGATCTGTTTTTCTTGATGACCGGTTGTTTATTAGATGTTAGAACGATTATTAAAGGTTATAAAAGATTATTAAAGATTATTTAAAAATTATTAAAGATTATTAAAGATGTGTTTGTTCTCTTCTTTGCCTACTTTTCAGGTGTTTCGGAACAAACGGTTGAAATTCAGTAACGTAAGCTCCTGTTTACGTATTTTTGTGTCTAGCCAGTTTGTCTTTCAACTTCCGGTAGTCCAAGTTATCAGTTACTCATTCTGTAATAACAGGTGGAGGGAGGGGTCTAGATACTTTTCAAAAAACTAAACAACACGAACAGAAGTGTATACGGTTGCTAAGAGCCAAAAGTTAGCACAGAGGACGAGATAACGCGAGATGCCGCGAGATTTAAACCAAAAAACAAAAATAATTCAATTTAAAAAAATAAATAAATTTAAAGCCGTTTTATTTCTGAATAATCAGAAGAAATTAGGTTTTGCAGATAGTCCTTTAATAAAAAAGTGAAAATGTACAACGATTAAATCAGGCCACCAGATAGAGTTAAGACACAACGATATTCGTGGTACTAGCTGTTTACAAAGGCAACATTTGACTTAACGAATTGTCTGTTTTCAAATAGTGGTACAAGGTCAAGGTCGAGTGTCACGGACATGGAGTAGCGGCCTGACCAGGAAAGAGATGGCCAGATCAGATTGATCCCATTATAAAAGCTAATATTTCAACACTGAGTACCCTCCCCTTATTTTCAAAATTTGGGATGGCGTTGATAACTAAAATGATTTACCCAAAATAGGTCAGGAATAAATTAATTTACAGGATGAAAACTTTTTTAATTAAGGCAGCAGACGACAAGGGTAACTTTTTGTTGAAAACTTCTCTCAAATTTTGCTATTAGATTATTGAAAAATATCTAAGAAATGGACCATTGGAACTTGTTTGAAACAGAAAAGTCAAAATTGGATCTAGACCTCTCTCTTCTTCTCTGAAACCATGTTCAAGGGGCAGATAACTTTTTGTGTCATGCTCTTCGTCGTCATTTGTTTCCCCTCCCACACACATTTTTCTAGATTGGAGATTTTGCTTACACCTTTTCTTGTCCTTTTGGCATTTTCCCGCCCACATTTAAACCTTTAATTTGCAAGCACTTACTAACATGCACATTTATTGATCTGCATGTTTGGTGACAAAGTCAACATATCTGTTGTGCGCACCCCTTTTTAGTTCTCCCCAGCCTGACATTTCTCCTTTTTTAAACGTTTGTATTATTTTTGTGCTCCTTCATGATTGGCGTTTATGGGATAAACTTTCATTTTTGGGATAAACTTTCATTTTTGGGATAAACTTTCATTTTTGGGATAAACTTTCATTTTGGGGATAAACTTTACTTTTTGGGATAAACTTTCATTTTTGGGATAAACTTTCATTTTTTGGGATAAACTTTCATTTTGGGGATAAACTTTCATTTTGGGGATAAACTTTCATTTTTGGGATAAACTTTCATTTTGGGGATAAACTTTCATTTTTCCGAATTGAAATAGATCTATCGCCGATACTTTCGAAGTCAAAGTTTGTTCAAAATACCCTCTCATTACGTACATTTCAATTTTTCTACATATCAAATTTGCTACATGTCAAATTTGCTGCATGTCAAATTTGCTACATGTCAAATTTGCTACTTGTCAAATTTTCTACATGTCAAATTTGCTACATGTCAAATTTTCTACATGTCAAATTTTCTACATGTCAAATTTGCTACATATAAAATTTGCTAATGTCAAGTTTGCTACATATAAAATTTGCTACATATCAAATGTGCTACATATAAAATTTGCTTATGTCAAAGTTAGTTCAGGTCAAATAAGTTTATGCAGAAAATAGAGTTTGTTTTCAAGACCTTTGCACAAAAAAAAAAAATAACTTCATGATTTACAGAGCACTTGAATCAGTTAATCTCAAAGCAAAGGCAAATTATTATCTAAGACAATATCATGTTATTTATGGGAGTTAATACCGATCATTGCCTGCTACAGACTCCATCAGTCAACATCGTTTCCTACATAACTGGATTCATTAGGACAGGCCTGATAGTTCTATCCGTTGTGGTCGAATATTATGCATTGAGAGACTCTCAACTGTCTGGGAAACTTCACCAACAGATTAAAATATTCAAGCGTTTCCTCTTTGTTAAAAAAATACTTGTAATTTAAAAAAAAAAATGCCAGGATCCTTCAAGTTCCAAGAACTTCATTATCAAGTTTTTTTTTCTAAAGCTTTCAGTCAGCAGCAATCTTTTCGTCACACTCAATGACTGGAACTTTACTCAAACATATTCTGGACCAGATCTCATCACGCCTTGTTTATTTTAAACAAAGTCAAATTATCTGTTTCAAAGCAAATGATTATTTTTTTTAAAAAAAATATGAGGATAAAATTATCAGAGATCTTTATTCTCGAGTGAGTTCACATTCCTCCCAACGAGAGATAACTCTAATGTTTGTTACGCCAAATATTCAGATTCCGTGATATATATAGATGGAGAGCTTTTTTTTAAGCCTAAAGATATCTCTCATCGGACGCTGCCGAAATCAATTTTCTCCGTGTGTGAGGGCTTTCAAATCGTATTTCATTCATCACCTCCCATCTTTGTTTTATGACGTAGTTCAGTTAGCGTGGGCGAGGTCAGATTTTTTTATGGTAGGGGAAGGGGGATACGCATGTTGTTGTTAGGTTTGACAGATGGTGGATGGACTACTTGTGCAGTGTTTCTCAAAGTTTTTTTGGGGGGGTAACGACACTCTTAAGAAAATTCGAGACTTTTCGTGGAACACAAAAAATTTTTTTTAACTTATTTTATTAAAAAGATAACATTTGTTTACATATTAATGATCTGTAAAAAACCGTGATATGTCAGTGTGAGAGATGTGCCGGCATAAAGGAACACATCATATTCCATCGGGGCTCCACAGTTGACAAGCAAACGCGCAACTCATCACCAACTGTAAGGAGTCTCTCGTTTCTTGGAGTTAATTTCAGTTAATGCCAAAAAGCCAAATTGACAGAACCAAGAAGATGAAAATGGCAACTGCTTTCAAACTGACTAACAGATAGACTTTCACGATTGCAGGCCAGAATTCTTCTAAAGTCGAGTTGTTGAACGTTGTTTGATAGAATTTATTGGGTCGTAAATTGATCAGCTTCTCCTTCACTTCCGTCGTCAAATTGACTTCTTCCCTGACTGCAAACGGATTGACCACCCGAGCTAATTCCTCGATGTCCAGTGATGCCAATTTCAAGCCGACTACACCACTTGAAAGAATGAAAAAAGAAAAGGGCGTACACAGACGCCAAATGAATCTAACGTCCTGCCCCACGCAAAACACTCGTGCTTACTGATTATGTTGTTGATTTATTGAACATATATTTTGTTTTGATTTAGTTTTAAAATTTCATAATAATCACAGATCTCAGAACCCTAGATTGAGAAACACTGATGAAGTGGCTTATCTGATGGGGGCTGGTTTTATTAGGGGTTAACTGGGGTTGGATGGGCCAGTGGATTAACTGGTGGTGGTGGGTCTTAGTGGATTAGCTGGTGGAGTTAGGCCTTAGTGGGTAAAACTGTACCAGATCTGTTCAGCTAAAGGTGTGTGTCTGGGGGGGGGGGGCGGGGCTGCAATTGCTTGGTTTTCTCATGGAGCTTGGCGACGGCAGTTTAAAGTTTCTAACGCCATAATAAAAACACAACTTTGTAAGATTCAGTTAGCGTTGTGTTATTTCAAGAGCTGCTCATGTTTAATATCATGACCGGATTAATTCAATGTTCATATTTTCCCCTTTCCTATTGTTTTAAAATTATATTTCTCCCCATTGATTTTCCCTATATCTTTTTACATTTCTATTTTTGTCATGAATTTAATATTTCCAAATGCATTATTCTCTAGCCAAGTCACGAAGTTACCTTCTTGCACTGTGAAATTAAAAATATGTTTTTGGCATTTGCAAAATAACATTGCACGATTCCTTAATCCCTTTTCCTTAATTTTAAAAATAAATTCTTTGTTGGCCTGGCATTTTAAAAATAAAAAAATATTTTAATTAATGAAAATGTAACTCGCAAATGATTTAAAACAGGAGACCTTTTGATTCAACTGGAATTTGAATGCTGTGGGAAACATGAAAAGTCTCTAGATTCATGGCTAAACTTATAGATTAAAAATGTTCTCTGCAGATGGTGGTAAACAAAGTTAGTTTTAAATAGACGCCATAAAGCCGGGTGTACATGATTGGGAAAGTAAGATGTAATCTAATGATGTATTTAAGTAGCTCCAAATGTACGCCGTACAACAGGGGTATAGAACCTTTAGGTGATCTTCTCTAGTATATTAGAAAGAATGGTAACGAAAAATGTGAATTACTAGCTTCTCCTTTATTCAATGTATTCTTGTAACCAAGGAAACTCTGACCAGGCGCTGACTGTTTAATCTCAGTACAGTTATTTACCCTTTTTTGTAACATCTCAGCAGTTATTTGCCCTTTTTTGTAACATCTCAGCAGTTAGTTGCCCTTTTTTGAAACATCTCAATAGTTAGTTGCCCCTCTCTGTAACATCTCAATATTTAGTTGCCCCTCTGTGTAACATCTCAAATAGTTAGCGGCCCTTTTTTGTAACATATCAATAGTTAGTTGCCCCTTTGAGTAACATCTCTACAGTTAGTTGGCCCCTTCGCGCGTCATTTCCTTGTTTACCAGTTTAACCTTTAACTTAACAAAATCAAATCCTGGTAACGCCTCTACTATCGTAGTTGTTTCTTAACTCTGCGCTGCTACAGGCAAGACGGGTTAAAACGAGGCTCATTAAAATTACAATCATTTTGTCAAGAAGTCCCAGCCTAAATGTCTCCACTATGTTTAACTCCTAAAATTCTAATAGTCACTTTGTTTCTGATTAAGACAGTAAAGGATGACGCAAATAAATTCCATGCACGTTAGACAAGGCTGTACCCGTCTTTTTTCTCTATCTCCCAGATCAGTCACCCACCTAACTTTCAACAGTTCAACAGAGTTGTTGCCATTTTGAGGGTTATTTGGAGTTCAAGCTATGACATTGCGGGAGTAAATGTTGATACAACTCTAGCATTTCGAATAGCTGTTGAATGAACCAAACCCATTTTGTTATCACCACACATAGTGACATTATCCAGGCTTAAGAACCTGGTGTTGGTCATTCTTGGGTCAACTAGAGAGATTAATAACGGGAATAATCATAACTACTTGAAATAACATTATCTTGAAGCACCTGCGTGTTAGATTTAATAAAAAAGGTTTTAACGGCGTCACTCTTTCATTTAAGATTATTATTCTTGGTCTAGCTAGCGACAGAGATAACGAGACGCATACATACTGGAAATAAGACTATTTTCAGACACACTGCCTGTGAGCATGTAAAAAAAATGTTTTAATGGCTTGACTCGTCTATTTATCTTATAGTGATTTTAATTTTAACGCTGACCACTCCCTTTCCCCCCTCAGCGCCACCCCGTCATGACAGTGATGCCAAGGACGTCGGTGGACGTCAAGGTCATGCTGGCAGACGTGAAGAAGAAGATGGAAAAGTTGCTGACGGAGAAGGAAGTTGCTGTAAAGGTGAATCATCTCTTTTGATTTTTAATTTAATTTTAAAATGATAACTTGATGCGTCAGTCACAGCAGAGGGTACTCGGGTCTCACATAAAACAATTTCGTTTTGTTTCGAAAAAAAATTTTTTTAACATGTTTCTGCGTAGCTATGTAGAAAATGTAATTTGCTATGTAAGTCCGCTTGTAACGCTATGCAATTTTAGAAAAAAAAGCGCACCTTGAAAAAGAATTACTGCACCAAAAATAACTCTTTTCGAACGCCCTGAAACAGAGTGTTCACAGTAGACATGAGATTTAATTTTTCTCACTTTGTCTCTACATATTTTGATTAAATTACTAGAATCTATACGACATTCAGTTCTCTTTATATATTTGTTTCAAAATTATAGAATTGCATTTTTCATGTGTATTATTCTGAAAGTTGCACTCTCAATAGTAAACTCCGAACAAATTTGTTTTAAATTCTAACCAGAAGGCCGAAGTTCAATCGTCGCATAAAATAAAAACTCAACAAATAATTATTGACTTATTTCCAACTACGTTAGAAAACTTTAGAGGACAGTACACTCCCGCTACATCAGCGCGGGTTTATTTCTAGTATATGAATTAAATATATAAATATCTATTACACTGACCCCACTAGTCTATCAGTTCCTCTATAACACTGACCCCACTAATCTATCAGTTCCTCTATTACACTGACCCCACTAATCTATCAGTTCCTCTATTACACTGACCCCACTAGTCTATCAGTTCCTCTATTACACTGACCCCACTAATCTATCAGTTCCTCTATTACACTGACCCCAATAATCTTCTATCAGATCCTCTATTACACTGACCCCACTAATCTATCAGTTCCTCTATTACACTGACCCCACTAATCTTCTATCAGTTCCTCTATTACACTGACCCCACTAATCTATCAGTTCCTTTATTACACTGACCCCACTAGTCTATCAGTTCCTCTATCACACTGACCCCACTAATCTATCAGTTCCTCTATTAATCTGACCCCACTAATCTTCTATCAGATCCTCTATTACACTGACCCCACTAGTCTATCAGTTCCTCTATTACACTGACCCCACTAATCTATCAGTCCCTCTATTACACTGACCCCACTGTTCTATCAGATCCTCTATTACACTGACCCCACTAATCTATCAGTTCCTTTATTACACTGACCCCACTAGTCTATCAGTTCCTCTATCACACTGACCCCACTAATCTTCTATCAGATCCTCTATTACACTGACCCCACTAATCTATCAGTTCCTCTATTACACTGACCCCACTAATCTTCTATCAGTTCCTCTATTAATCTGACCCCACTAATCTTCTATCAGTTCCTCTATAACACTGACCCCACTAGTCTATCAGTTCCTATTTTAAACTGACCCCACTAGTCTATCAGTTCCTCTATTACACTGACCCCACTAGTCTATAAGTTCCACTATTAATCTGACCCCACTAATCTATCAGCTCCTCTATTACACTGACCCCACTAGTCTATCAGCTCCTCTATTACACTGACCCCACTAGTCTATCACTTCCTATTTTAAACTGACCCCACTAGTCTATCAGTTCCTCTATTAATCTGACCCCACTAGTCTGTCAGTTCCTCTATTACACTGAGCCCGCTATTCTATTTCCTCTCAGTGGATAAGTAAAAGATGATAAAGTATTCATTTGTATTATTTGGTATGGTTCCAAGACAGCCATGTTGTTTCCATGAGGTCTACATAACGATTTCTGTTCTTCTATGTGTGAGATCAATAAGAGTTTGATAGTAGTTAACATGTGTCGGCTTTACCACAACGTGGATGTTACAAGATACAAGACAAGCTTCTGTGAGACTTGTTACCTTTAGATACAAGACAAGCTTCTGTGAGACTTATTACCTTTAGATACAAGACAAGCTTCTGTGAGACTTGTTACCTTTAGACGCAAGACAAGCTTCTGTGAGACTTGTTACCTTTAGATACAAGACAAGCTTCTGTGAGACTTGTTACCTTTAGATACAAGACAAGCTTCTGTGAGACTTGTTACCTTTAGATACAAGACAAGCTTCTGTGAGACTTGTTACCTTCAGACACAAGACAAGCTTCTGTGAGACTTGTTACCTTTAGATACAAGACAAGCTTCTGTGAGACTTGTTACCTTTAGATACAAGACAAGCTTCTGTGAGACTTGTTGCCTTTAGATACAAGACAAGCTTCTGTGAGACTTGTTACCTTTATATACAAGACAAGCTTCTGTGAGACTTGTTACCTTTAGATACAAGACAAGCTTCTGTGAGACTTGTTACCTTTAGATACAAGACAAGCTTCTGTTAGACTTGTTACCTTTAGATACAAGACAAGCTTCTGTGAGACTTGTTACCTTCAGACATAAGACCTATCTTTGTAAGACTTGTTACCTTCAGACATAAGACCTGTCTTTGTAAGACTTGTTACCTTCAGACATAAGACCTGTCTTCGTAAGACTTGTTACCTTTAGACATAAGACCTATCTTTGTAAGACTTGTTACCTTCAGACATAAGACCTGTCTTCATAAGAATTGTTACCTTAAGACATAAGACCTATCTTTGTAAGACTTGTTACCTTCAGACATAAGACCTGTCTTCATAAGACTTGTTACCTTAAGACATAAGACCTATCTTTGAAAGACTTGTTACCTTCAGACATAAGACCTGTCTCCGGGAGACTTCTTACCTTCAGCCATAAGACCTATCTTTGTAAGACTTGTTACCTTCAGACATAAGACCTGTCTTCGTAAGACTTCTTACCTTCAGACATAAGACCTATCTTTGTAAGACTTGTTACCTTCAGACATAAGACCTGTCTCCGGGAGACTTCTTACCTTCAGCCATAAGACCTATCTTTGTAAGACTTGTTACCTTCAGACATAAGACCTATCTTTGTAAGACTTGTTACCTTCAGACATAAGACCTGTCTCCGGGTGACTTCTTACCTTCAGCCATAAGACCTATCTCCGGGAGACTTGTTACCTTCAGACATAAGACCTGTCTTCATAAGACTTGTTACCTTCAGCCATAAGACCTATCTCCGGGAGACTTGTTACCTTCAGACATAAGACCTGTCTTCATAAGACTTGTTACCTTCAGACATAAGACCTGTCTTCATAAGACTTGTTACCTTCAGCCATAAGACCTATCTCCGGGAGACTTGTAACCTTCAGACATAAGACCTGTCTCCGGGAGACTTGTTACCTTCAGACATAAGACCTGTCTTCATAAGACTTGTTACCTTCAGACATAAGACCTGTCTCCGGGAGACTTGTTACCTTCAGACATAAGACCTGTCTTCGTAAGATTTGTTACCTTCAGACATAAGACCTGTCTCCGGGAGACTTGTTACCTTCAGACATAAGACCTGTCTTCGTAAGATTTGTTACCTTTAGACATAAGACCTGTCTCCTAGAGACTTGTTACCTTCAGACATAAGACCTGTCTCCTACTGACTTGTTACCTTCAGACATAAGACCTGTCTCCTAGAGACTTGCTACCTTCAGACATAAGACCTGTCTCCTAGAGACTTGCTACCTTCAGACATAAGACCTATCTCCTAGAGACTTGCTACCTTCAGACATAAGACCTGTCTCCTAGAGACTTGCTACCTTCAGACATAAGACCTGTCTCCGGGAGACTTGTTACCTTCAGACATAAGACCTGTCTCCTAGAGACTTGCTACCTTCAGACATAAGACCTGTCTCCTAGAGACTTGCTACCTTCAGACATAAGACCTGTCTCCTAGAGACTTGCTACCTTCAGACATAAGACCTGTCTCCTAGAGACTTGCTACCTTCAGACATAAGACCTGTCTCCTAGAGACTTGCTACCTTCAGACATAAGACCTGTCTCCGGGAGACTTGCTACCTTCAGACATAAGACCTATCTCCGGGAGATTTGCTACCTTCAGACATAAGACCTGTCTCCTAGAGACTTGCTACCTTCAGACATAAGACCTGTCTCCTAGAGACTTGCTACCTTCAGACATAAGACCTGTCTCCTAGAGACATGTTACCTTCAGACATAAGACCTGTCTCCTAGAGACTTGCTACCTTCAGACATAAGTCCTGTCTCCGGGAGACTTGTTACCTTCAGACATAAGACCTGTCTCCGGGAGACTTGTTACCTTCAGACACAAGACCTGTCTCCTAGAGACTTGCTACCTTCAGACACAAGACCTGTCTCCTAGAGACTTGCTACCTTCAGACATAAGACCTGTCTCCGGGAGACTTGTTACCTTCAGACATAAGACCTGTCTTCGTAAGATTTGTAACCTTTAGACATAAGACCTGTCTCCTAGAGACTTGTTACCTTCAGACATAAGACCTGTCTCCTAGAGACTTGTTACCTTCAGACATAAGACCTATCTCCTAGAGACTTGCTACCTTCAGACCTTGTTATATGAGAAAGGTCAAATAGATATTTTGTTATTATATAAGTCAAATAGATATCTTGCTGTTATATGAAGTCCTACTAAGGGTTAAACTTCTGTCACATCTCCAGGTTCCGTTTGTCCTCGTGCCCGTTTCCATTGCTATTATCAAAATCTGGTCTTAAATTCCTCTAGCTTAACAAGCTGTTTTTCTTTTCTTACAACTTAAATGGAATGTTCTATTTGAACACCTCAAAAAAAAAAGTATACTATTTTAAACCCAGACATATCAGTATATAATCACACACACGTCAGTTGATATCACGGCTAAGACTTTAAAAGTTTAAAATGTCAAACTGGGGAGTAATTTATTGGTTCTAAAATAACTGTTGTCATCAGTTTGATGATGAGAAATAAAAAGAGATTGACAGTAAAATAGTTGTTTGTTTTTTTAAAATGTCACGTGTGAGAGTGGATTTGACATTTTCATTGGATCTAATTTCTCACCAATCCCCAAAAAAAATAAGATTGAGAAATATATCATATTTGAAACACTTTTAAAATTAAAACCGTGACTAAGTGTTGAACTCAATAATTCATTGTATAGAAAAATTGGCTATTAAATAAAAAAAAAATCAATTCATGACGCATTAAGTCAAGATACTAGCGTTAACACAATAGACTGTATTTATGTAAGTTGGTTTTCTTTGTATATTCTATTAAATTTTGTAAAAAGATTTTGAAATCAGGTATCCCTCCACATCCAACCAAAAAAAAAAAAAAAAAAAAAAAAAAAAAAAAAAAAAAAATCAGGGGTGCGGAAATTATCGATTAATTTCTCGATTAATCGGTAAAAAATTTTAGCGATTAAAATTATTTCAATCGATAAAATACTGATCAAGATTGAAGGAAATGTTTTAAACAATTTTTCGATTTATTAAAAAATATTTAATTGCATGTAACAGTTTTCTTTACGCACAAACTTCTCCATTTAAAAAAAAAAAAGATTTTGAAAGTGTAAACTGTAAATTAAGCAGATTTTATAAGGAAAATGATATTGTAAAAAATACAGTTTTTATTTAATTAACAATTACAAAATTTTAATTTATTGATATAAATTGAACTACTTATACTTATATTTAAATATATCTCCTAAAAATACTATTTTTAAAAATTAAAACTTAAGTTATGGACATCTTATGAAATTGACAGCTTAATGACGTCATACATCGTATTTTCAGCTTTAATCACAATTATCGATTAATTATTCGTTAATTTTTCAAAAGTTAACGATTTAATTAAAATTAATCGATAAAAACCCTATAAAATTTTTTTTTAAAGTTTAACCCCGTGTTATATGTATCCCAATGACTTGATCAAATTTGAGTCCTCCACGAATCATCTTGAGAACCCATGAGATCTTACAACCTCCTGAGGACCCTACACAAAACGACACCTGACGTTTTAATTCTAAAAGAGCGCGACTCCAATGATTTTATGCATGACCTTAATGACCTGAAACATTCGAAAGTTCACCATCGCTTCTTTGTCATTTTAATTCAATTTCATATGAACTTTTTCGTTATTGATGTGTCAGTGGGTCAGGATGTCTTGACCTGTGTGTTAAAAATGAGAACATCGTTCTAACACGTCAACCATTGGATGCCTGTGAGGGTGGTGTCCCTTTAACATAGTAATATAAGATGAGTGGTGTCCCTTTAACATAGTAATATAAGATGAGTGGTGTCCCTTTAACATAGTAATATTAGATTAATGTGGGACGTGGTGGTCGAGAGGTAGCGCTCTCGACTGTCATACTGATGGTCACGAGTTCGAATCCACACGAAAGTGAGGATTTGTTCTTGGGGCCTGAGGAGTCCCCGAGTCACCCAGCTCCGAATGGGTACCTAACTAGACAATAGTTAGGCGGCTGGGGTAATGCGTGGAACCCCTATAGCCGTGGCATTTTACCGCTGCATCACTTGCCAACAGATCATCTCTCATGGTCTGTGGACGCAATCATCTTCTGCATAGAAGGAGCGTCTGTATATCTAAGGGACACCATTATCTTATCTATTATCTTAGATAAGATAATGGTGTCCCTTTAACATAGTAAGATTAGATGAATGGTCTCCCTTTAACAAAGTAATATTAGATGAATGGTGTCCCTTTAACATGGTAATATAAGATGAATGGTTTCCCTTTAACATGCGGGACACTGTCATGTGGGCCTACCCCACTGTTCGTGTTCCCTATCTCCAGTACATGACCTTGAGTTGCAGCTCTTTAACCCGTTAATATATTTCTACCAGATCTAATCTTTCATTTCTCACTTGGCTTTGAAAGAGTCAGCGAGTTATTTCACACCTCTAAATACGCTACACGATTAGAAACAAGATGAGGCTCGTATCAGATGAGTGCGGTTGGTCGCAGGTTTAACACTGGGAATAAATGGTTACCATTTCTGTAACGCAAGGAACGGGGTGACTATCAAAGTTAAATTTGGCCTTGATAGTATAAGGGGGTGTATCTTGATAGTATAAGGGTGTATCTTGATAGTATAAGGGGGTGTATCTTGATAGTATAAGGGGGTGTATCTTGATAGTATAAGGGGTGTATCTTGATAGTATAAGGGGTGTATCTTGATAGTATAAGGGGTGTATCTTGATAGTATAAGGGTAGTATCTTGATAGTATAAGGGGGTGTATCTTGATAGTATAAGGGGGTGTATCTTGATAGTAAAAGGGTAGTATCTTGATAGTATAAGGGGGTGTATCTTGATAGTATAAGGGGTGTATCTTAATATTATAAGGGGTGTACCTTGATATTATAAGGGGTGTATATTGGTATTATAAAGAGTGTAACTTGATATTATAAGGGGTGTATCTTGATATTATAAGGGGTGTACCTTGATTGTGTGGAGGCCCTGGGGGCGAATTGGGACGGGTCCTTTGAAGCTGGACGGGTGCGGCCGAGGAACGAGGCCAACCTGGGATCCTGGTGACGGACGACAAGCTTGGGCGGGGAATGACCACGGGCCAGCGGTGTCCGTTGAAGCGGTAAGGGTGCGGGCGAGAAACGAGGCAAGCTTGTGGACGGCAGCAAGCCTGGGTGTGGTAGTCTCGCCAGAGATTGGTTAAGTCAAACAAGCTTGACCGTATGGGTGCGGAGACCGACGGGTATAAAGGGGATGCACTGACGAACACACGGGGAGTTAGGGACACACAGACAGACAGACGGAGATTTGGATAGGGGCAGAGTAGGGAACACGAATTTAGTTAGGGATGGGTGTTTCTAAGTTAAAGAATTATACATGATTTATTTGTAAATTCTGTCTTGGAGCTTCAGTGTTTGGATAATAATTAGCCAGTGTGTGAAGATAAGAGAAATAGAATGAAAGAGTTAGAGACACCATTACCTAAGAACAACCAGGACTTTAACAATATTATAAGGGGTGTATATTGATATTATAAGGGGTGTATCTTGATATTATAAGGGGTGTATCTTGAAAGTAACATAGAAGCTCTGTTTATTTTCTCTAAGACACAGACATATTTGAATGTCGTAAGACTGGATGTTAGATATGATCGCAACACTCTTCAAATTTAGTTTTTAGATGTCGTAAACATGCACTCTTTTCATAGATCTTAAACGAGTAATGTTCAATGTGTCACTCGCTATGAGTGAGATCATCGTCTGCTAGAAATGACGCAGCAAATGTCTGAACTTTCCAGCTTAAAAAATTCACTCGCCGCCCATTAAACTAAGTGCTACAGCCAATAATAATTGCAAACAAATATACACAAATAAAACAGACACATTTAGAGAATTAATGGTCGAAGACTCGTAATGAGTAAAATGATTGTCTTGTCTCATTGCAATTTCAACTTCTTGGCAAGTGATGGCCAGCCCTCGAAATTGATGGCGAGCCCTCGTAAGTGATGGCCAGCCCTCGCAAGTGATGGCTAGCCTGGCAAGTGATGGTCAGCTCTCGTAAGTGATGGCCAGCCCTCGTAGGTGACGGCCAGCCTTCGTAAGTGATGGCCAGCCCTCGTAGGTGACCGCCAGCCCTCGTAGGTGACGGCCAGCCCTCGTAAGTGATGGCCAGCCCTCGTAGGTGACGGCCAGCCCTCGTAAGTGATGGCCAGCCCTCGCTACTGATGGCCAGCCCTCGCGTTACCTTCGGTGAGGATCGGTGGAGATCTGCCGGACAACGGACATTTGTGTTACCCCGGTGATTTATGGGCTTCCAGACATGCGTGGAGATGGGGCCATGAATATTGCATGGGCTCAAAGATTCTCGCTTGATAATTTGCTGTGACGTCACTTCAGCAGTCAAGGCATCGTGTCTCTGGTTGCATTAGGAAATAATTTAAATATAAATTTGCATATTACAGACGGAAACAGATGAGAGAAGTGCAATAATCATGAAGAGGTGGAGTTATAAGAGAAATGGAGAGGCGAAGCGGAGAAAAAAGTAATGAAGATTTAGAAGGAAGAGAAAATAAAGAGATAACAGGAGATTAGAGAGTATAAGAAATAGAGTAACCTGATTAATAAACTTGATTTTAAATTATAACATTGGTCAAATTTATGGAATAGCAGATCGTCGGGGAATATAAATTACTTTGATGATTAGGCATTTACTGACGGGCTCAGACACTACAAGTTAATATAAAGGATTTTTTTTTAATGTAAAAAAAAAAACTTTTTCACTATAAATATTTTATATACGAGACATAACTATGAGGATGTTCATTGTAACACGCAGGGCAAAACAATCCAAACATACAATATTCTAGTTATGTCTCGTAAAACGTGTTTAATATAATGCGCACCGATCGTGAATATATTTTTTTAAAAGTAATGTCAATGTAATGCGCACCTTATTGCGCGACATAAAAGGTTGTTGAACATATTACGCACCACAACACTCTATCTCAAAAAAATGTACATGTTATAAAAAGATAAATACAACAATTTTAAAATTCAATAATTTAGTTACTGTTCATTCGCTGAAATTTTGATACATCATTTTTATCATCGGCATGAGTCTGCCTGCAAAATTTCAGCTCGCTAGCTTACGATAAAATGGGTTAAAAATCGATCCGACCATGCCGGTCAAGAAGTAGAAAGCAAGCTGTCTGACCTCTGACCCCACCGACCAATCAGATTGCAAACAAAGATAGTAAACATTCAAAATTTCGTTGAATTCAAGTCAATTAGTGTGTTCTTTCAGAACAACAAAAGACATGTATTTCGTAGTGTAATGGTTATAACATTCGCCTATCACGCGGAGGTCGCAGGTTCAATCCCCAGCTATGACATTACGTTTTTAATTTTTTTTTTAATGTTTGTGTTTGTGGCCGTTCATTTCCCACAATCTTTTCCATCACCATAACAAGCACAAGATGAGTGGGAATAAGCTTGACGAATGACCTTTGTCAGGTTATGCAAATTAGTATATGGTTGGCAAGCTAGGGTGGTGCAGGGTAGGGGGTGACAAGTAGCTAACCACAGTTCACATTTTTCCAGATCAACAATGAGTCTCAGTTATCCCCGCATCTGAGGTTCATTCACGTTGTTCTGATTTCATCGTGATGTAGTTTGTGTCTGTTCACCCCCCTACCTCAACTTTTTTTTTTGCACTATATATGAGCAAATCTGCGGCGTATGATTTGCCGCGGACATCTAGTATGTTAATAAAACTTATAAAACAGTGATTTGAAAATGTTATTCGCGCCTTCGAACAATTCATTTCCTTGTTAGATAAAAACGGTAGTTACAAGTTCATCTGAGGGGATTCATACGTCGTATTAGGCAACAAAATATTTTTTTAAAAAAGGGGGGGGGGGTGATCCTCCAGTAATATGATGTTGGGTGTTAAAAGTTGTGACGCATTGAATGGTGCGTTGTATCCAAGCATGATAAAAACACTAAACTAGAATTAGATATTTTTGTTTAAAACAAAAATAAAGCCTGCGTTAAGGATGTAGTACTTCACAAAAAAAAACAATGAATTAAACGTCATTTATAGTCTCCGCAATCGACAAACAGGTAGAGAACTTGTCAAGTGTAGAACTTATCAGGTGCATTAAATAAGTTACATGGGAACAAGGAAGTACAGAGTAGCTAATGACCAATGAAAGGAATCTTACAGGGTAGATGAAGTTTTTAGCAAAAAATTGTGGTTTAAACGTGGGCTAGATCCTACGCCTCTCACCTTGTGAGGCGAGCACACTATTGACTTTGCTATCCAGCCGCACATTAAGTCTCATATTTACCAACTAAATCACCAAAAATTGAAACAAAAAAGAAAAAAATATATATTTCCAAACATTGACACAAGTCATTTTTGCAAGCAACGTGCTAGACCTTCCTTCAGCTAATTATTTTAAAAGACAACGGTGCATGGCATAAACACGAGCTTCGGTTAAAGAGTATCAGTGACGTCATCATGCTCAGAAATAGAAGGATAACAAGAACATATTTTATTTTTCTTTTGGAGAAGATTTTTTAAAGAATGATTTTTGTTTGTTCTTATTCCAGAGACTAAAAGAGGCAGCACAAAAAGCCATCAAAGACTACGGACCCTATAAAGAACCTATCGACTTTAAGGTAGATATTTAATTACTTGATTGTCGCTTCATGTTGATTGAAGTTGACTTGAAATTAAGTCATGTTGTATTATTTTTCTAGGTAACTTTATAAGATGGAGAGTTGCGACTTGAATTTTATTTCCTGAAAAACACAATACCGATCTACAATTATAAGACAGTTTCCTTGTTAATGTTGACTTCATTATCATCACAAATGATAAGCGTGTTCAATTATTCAGTAGCTAACAAAAAGAAAAGCATCCTTAAAAAGTGAAGGTTTTTGAATTCGTTTTTTTTTAATTTATTCTTATAAGAGTGACATTAAAAAACTGGAAATAATTGTTAACAAATACCTCTGTAGGCATTACAGTTATCAGTTTCATGTCTATTTTCAGATATAGATCATAAATAGCCAAGCTTTGTCCGATAATTTCACGAATGATCTTCATTGATTTAAAACAATTCCAATAATTGATTCAATACATATTATAATCTTTTAGACGTAAATTGTAGACTTCTTCAACGTTCACAACTTTTCAAATCTTTGTTAATTAAAAAATCAATAAATACCCCCCATAATTGTATAGGAAGTTAAATACTTCAACGCCAAGAAATAATTTGGATAGTTTTGTTAGGTAAAATATCAATAAACACTCCCCATACTTGTACAGGAAGTTAACTACTTCAATGCCAACTAATTATTTAGATAGTTTTGTAAACTAAAATGTCAATAAACACTCCCCATAATTGTACATGAAGTCAACTACTTCAATGCCAAGAAATTATTTACATAATTTTGTTAGGTAAAATATCAATAAACACTCTCCATACTTGTCCAGGAAGTCAACTACTTCAACGCCAAGAAATTATTTACATAATTTTGTTAGGTAAAATATCAATAAACACTCTCCATACTTGTCCAGGAAGTCAACTACTTCAACGCCAAGCAGCTGGTGACAGATAACGACATGGCCGACATGGACGAAAAGGTTCGTGAGGAGATCAAGAAGACCATCGCGTATCTCCCCACAGAGCGGACCTGGGACTTCAAGGACAGCACGAAGAAACCTTTGCTCAACGCCAACACGAGTTCCATTCATGTTCCGACCAACATCTATGACAAATGTAAGTACTTGCCTGGTGTTTTGTCAACATTTGACAACTTACTCTCAAACCTTTAGTGTTTTGTCAACATTCGTCAACTTACTCTCAAACCTTTAGTGTTTTGTCAACATTCGTCAACTTACACTCGAACCTTTAGTGTTTTGTCAACATTCGTCATCTTACTCTCAAACCTTTGGTGTTTTGTCAACATTCGACAACTTACTCTCAAACCTTTGGTGTTTTGTCAACATTCGTCATCTTACTCTCAAACCTTTAGTATTTTATCAACATTCATCAACTTACTCTCAAACCTTTGGCTAACATCTATGAAAACTGAACCATCTGCTGGACATAGCCACCTAACCAACTGACCCATCTGCTGGACATAGCCACTAACAAACTGAACCATCTGCTGGACATAGCCACCTAACAAACTGACCCATCTGCTGGACATAGTCACCTAACAAACTGACCCATCTGCTGGACATAGCCACCTAACAAACTGACCCATCTGCTGGACATAGCCACCTAACAAACTGACCCATCTACTGGACATAGCCACCTAACAAACTGACTCATCTGCTGGACATATCCACTTAACATTGACCTAAAGTACAATTCGCTTAACAACTAAAATTAAATGCTGGGCAAGAGTCAACAAGTGTATTTCTGTTTCTTGCTCTTGTTTGTAAAGCAGGGATTTCTAGTCCCTGTGGTATAACTTATTTGAGTATGATTGGGTGAGACGTCGCTCTGTTCTCATTTGAATAGCTCTACTTTGGTGTAATTGTCTCAGTTGCTACCATCGCTCTGTTCTCGTTGGAACATCTTTACTTTGGTGTAATTACTCAGTTGCTACCATTGCTCTGTTCTCGTTGGCACATCTTTACTTTGGTGTAATTGTTTCAGTTGCTACCATTGCTCTGTTCTCGTTGGAACATCTTTACTTTGGTGTAATTGTCTCAGTTGCCACCATTTAGCTGTTATGCCTTGCCAAAACGTAATAGGGTCTAGTCTTGTAGTAATTGTTGAGTCCATTCTTAGTATCACTCGTTAAGTTGCCCATCAAGTATTATCGACTTTGTTTATTGCCATTATAAACAAGGCTACACCGATACTGTTTTTATGAGATTAGAGCAGGGGTTTCCAAACTTTTCTGCCCCAAGGGCCGCATTAACTGTCAAACAGGAGTTTGGGGGCCGATTACTAACCCCCAACTACTAAGTTTTAGGGTAAACTGCATGTAAAAAGAGTTGGGGGAGGGGGTGTTAGATTTAAAGGTCGCCAGGGGCCTGATTAGAATGCCCAGTGGGCCGCCTCTGGCCCGCTGGCCATAGTTTGGAGATCCCTGAATTGGAAGATAATACCATTTTTCTGATTTCTTTAATTAATTTTTTAAAAGCTCACCATTTTTATGGTTTACTAAGAGGTGGAATAAAAAAAAAGACAGAATTAAACTTTGATTTCCGTTTTTTTCCACATGAAATTTTATAACTACAGCAAACTCGATTTATCGGTTAGAACGGGAAGGACGTTTTTGAAAATTCCCGGATTTCGGTTAAAATCTATTTCCCCTAGTCTGCAATCCAAGTGATGGGAGGAGGGGGGACAGTTGCAGCGTACCATTAACTATTTGACACAGACTACGTGGGGCCGAGCCAGAGACTAGACGGAAATTAATGGTCCGACGTCCGCTCTCTCTCTCTCTCTCTCTCTCCCTCTCTCGGGGGACACGTGACTGTCAAGCGGTTCTCAAAAGGTTTCTGCTGTGTGTCGCAGGGGAAGAGTTTGTCCGTTCTGTTATTTTGAACAATGTTTGACGCATCAGAAAATATTACTTCGCTGGCGGCAACCAATCGGTGGTGATGTTTTAAACGTTTTGTTGTCATCTTTTCATTTTAAATGACATAAAGCACTATGCTTGGAATCGCTATGTTATATTTCCAACATGAATTTGGGTCATTTAAATTCAAACATGTGTTGTAAGTGTTGTATGACGTAGTCAATATAAAATATGACAATTTACTTTTTTCACATTTTAAAAAAATATTTTAAGAAAACATCTTTATGGTAGGTTTCTATTGTGTCCATTTATATATCACCTAAAATGTCCATTTATATATCATCTAAAATGTCCATTTATATAGCACCTAAAATATCAATTTATAGAGCACCTAAAAATGTCCATTTATATATCACCTAAAAATGTCCATTTATAGAGCTACTAAAAATGTCCATTTATGTAGCACCTAAAATGTCCATTTATATAGAACCTAAAAATTTCCATTTATATAGCACCTAAAATGTCCATTTACATAGCACCTAAAAATTTCCATTTATATAGCACCTAAAATGTCCATTTATATAGCACCTAAAAATTTCCATTTACATAGCACCTAAAATGTCCATTTATATATCACCTAAAAATGTCCATTTATATAGCACCTAAAATGTCCATTTATATAGCACCTAAAATGTCCATTTACATAGCACCTAAAAAATTCCATTTATCTATCACCTAAAAATGTCCATTTATATAGCACCTAAAATGTCCATTTACATAGCACCTAAAATGTCCATTTATGTAGCATTAAAAGCATTTTCTATCCTTTCCTTCAATCAGTCCGTACAAAAAGTCAATCATCATCAAACGTAAAACGATGGTTATCCCCTTGGAGTAAAGAAATGTCAATTAAACATTATCATGGCTGATGATCAAATAAACACTATCATGGCTGATGTAGATGTCAATTAAACACTATCATGGCTGATGATCAAATAAACACTATCATGGCTGATGATCAAATAAACACTATCATGGCTGATGTAGATGTCAATTAAACACTATCATGTCTGATGTAGATGTCAATTAAACACTATCATGGCTGATGATCAAATAAACACTATCATGGCTGATGATCAAATAAACACTATCATGGCTGATGATCAAATAAACACTATCATGGCTGAGGATCAAATAAACACTATCATGGCTGATGATCAAATAAACACTATCATGGCTGATGATCAAATAAACACTATCATGGCTGATGATCAAATAAACACTATCATGGCTGATGTAGATGTCAATTAAACACTATCATGGCTGATGATGTTGGCCACATTCTTAGTGACAACAATATGAAAGAATTTAACATTTGAGAATTTTAGCAAGATGACGCTCTTGACAATTTAACTTAAAATATAAAAGAATTTCGGTTACTAGAAAAAAACAACGTCACGGTAAATAAACTGAATTTTTTCTTTGTGTTTGAGGAACCTTTGAGGGACGGTTTGTCTTTCAGTATTGTATTCTACTGGCGTCATAAGATTTATCCTCGTTTTACCTGTAGAGAGATAGGTTTCATTTTACCTGTAAAGAGATAGGTTTCAACTTACCCGTAGAGACGTAGGTTTCAATTTACCTGTAAAGAGATAGGTTTCAACTTACCCGTAGAGACGTAGGTTTCAATTTACCTGTAGTAAGATTTCTTTTAAATCTACCAGTAATGAGACAAAGTTAAACTACATGAAGCGAGACAGTTTGAAAAATCACCTGCTGCGAAATATATTTCAGATTTTCTCATTGGGAAAAGATCCAGTTGAAGTATCAGACATCATTTTTAATAGTTTCTATGATGTGTGATGTTCAAATGTCATTTTATCGAGGTAAAGTAAGACGTCTACTGTGCCAGATATCACAATCAAATTTGCGCGGCCTTTTTGCAGTTGAAAAAAACAAGAATTTTAATTAAAACTTCGCATTTAAAAAAATGATTTATGTTGATTCAAACTTACAGGATTACGTGTTTATTAAATATATGAGATGAATCCCGAAATCCTTAAAAAAAACATTATATGGCTATTTTTGGATATTTTATTTTAAAGTTCATTGAAAGTTGATATATTGCTTGTGTCTTCTGGATTAAAGTTTTAACAGGGCTTTGCGGTGATGGATAATTAAATTATAAGATTGTATCTCTTTACTTGGGCTTCCATCAAGCACTTTCCCTCACCTCTACCCCCCACCACCACACACACACACCTCACTGACATTTGACATTTTGCCAAACTAAACCTTACAAATGGAATCCCCGTGGCTTCATGGAGAGGTGTCGTGCGGGACATGGCGTCACGTGGAACAAAACAAGTCTGTAGAGATCTTTTTATGCATGTATCTGTTTTAAAGTACAGTATTAATGGAAAAAGTTGGTTGTTGATTTTATATATATATATCTTTTAAAGATAAAATCAGAGCAACTTACTTAGAGCATACTAACAGCTTTACAACGAAACGAATCTTTCTCCTCAATGTCGACCATTGGCTATAGATGTTAGCCAATGAAATGAGTCACTGCCGACCATTGGCTATAGATGTTAGCCAATGAAATGAGTAGCTGCCGACCATCGGCTATAGATGTTAGCCAATGAAATGAGTCGCTTCCGGCCATTGGCTATAGATGTTAGCCAATGAAAGGAGTCACTGCCGACCATTGGCTGTAGATATTAGCCAATGAAATGAGTCACTGCCGACCATTGGCTATAGATGTTAGCCAATGAAATGAGGGAGATGAAGGCAAAGAGGGATAGATTCTGCGAAAGAAAGACGAGAGGAGAGGGCATCAAGAGAAAGAGAGATAATTATAAAGAAATAAAGTGTAAACAGCTTAACCCTTTAAGATTTACAGGTTCAGGAAACCACTGGTTAACAATCAACATGTGTCATATTTATATCAACCCCCCCCCCCCCCCCAACTGTAGCAATAACCAGTGGTCAAAATGAAAACGTAAAGTGAATGATTGTTCGTTATAGAAACTCTTTACCTTCTTGTTAAGTCATGGTGGACACAGGTCAAGGCGCTATATCTAAACGACCGGAATGATGGGGTGGGGAGAGATATAAGGGATGTTACTCTTTCTGGATTTTTTTTTTTTTTTTTACTGGATTAAAAACGTGTTTTGGACGTAGAGACATCTATATGGCTTCCAGTGCTTGCCATGTTTTGAACGGCCGGAAACTGATGAAACTTTGCGGAAAGCAAAAACATGTTTTGGTGGACGTTGTTGCCACAGATGCCTGTAGCAGGATGAGATATCAAAAACAGCAACAAAACAGGTGACAGTTTTACACTATTAAAGCTATCCCCTCTCATGTACACTGGATGATATCTTTGAAAGCATACCTAGGATAATTCTTTAGGTTAACTGAAATCTTTACGGGACATCATACATGTTTTTACACACATATAGGGATATTGTCGGTGTTGTTACACACATATAGGGATATTGTAGGTGTTGTTACACACATATAGGGATATTGTAGTGTTGTTACACACATATAGGGATATTGTACGTGTTGTTACACACATATAGGGATATTGTACGTGTTGTTGCACACATATAGGTATAATGTAGGTGTTGTTACACACGCATAGGTATAATGTAGGTGTTGTAATCTAAAGATTTAAAAATTATTTTAATTAACGTGCTTAATAGAAATTTCTTAATTAAATCCTGTTTTTACTTCTGTGTTAACTTAACATCTGGTCCTTATTTCACAAGAAATTCAAGGAGCAATTACATAATGATTTTATCAGACAAAAGGCCACATAAGAAATCAAAGATTAAAGCAGCAGTCAGCAACGCACCCATTTATTTACAAAGAACCACAAACACAAATAACGCAGGATTTTATTAAACAATTTTTCCCGCAGACATCAAATCTACGTTCATAAGATCGAACTTTTCTTTACCTTTATACGTAATTTCTAATCAGTCGCCTGGCTGTGCGCAATAAATGTCTACGCACTTCCGGCGCTTAATATTAGGTACAAAGTATGATAGCTATTCAAAGTTCAATGATGGAAGAGTATTTCCTTTCGCTTTACAGAATTAAAATATTGTTGACGTACGAAATATGTTGTGTAAAAGTGATGAGGCATTCAAATATTTTCACACAAAGATTACAATTAGATCAAAGTTTCCCACATCGCCACTCCAAGATGGAGTCCGGTTTATTTTAGTGTATGTGTTATTTTATAATATACAGATGTGTGTGAAATGTAAGAATTCCATTTGGAAATCTGAACTTAATCTTGCGCAGCTATTGAACAAAAGCTGCACGTTGTAAAGTGCTATTGTGGTGACAGCCGCACTAATGAACTGAGCGTCACGGCTACATAAGTACAGAGAACTTATTATATCACTAGAGGCAAGTACCCGGCTTCTCACGGGTTTTAAATGAGGTTTTCTGTAGAAGCATACTAAACTGTTTATTTACATGAAGTAAAAATTAAAAGGGTACATTTATCTTAAAGCAGGTCAAATACATTTGCCTATCCGAAAAGCATAGTGTCTGCAATTCTATACCAGCAATCCCAAGACACCAGTTAAGACTGCACTATCGTGATAGTATAATTAACTATTTTCCGAAATCCCATTATTCCAAATAGTAGAATTAAAGATTTTCAATTTTTATATAGCTTATATGAGTAAAAAACAACATTATTTTGTGGCACCAGGCTCCCAATAAGTGTTATAAATTATTTTTCGCCTGTTACCATCGCAGAAGTGTACTCAACAACATTCGAAAATTTCATTAGTGGTTTTTAAATTTTACATAGCCAATGTAAGGAAAAAACTTATTTGGGCCGCCGGCCCCACATGAGCAGGAGTGTTAACATTTTTCTTTGTTCATTTTCGTCGTGAGTGCCTCCTAAACAAATTTCCAAACTTTTATGCTTCTACCATCACCGAAAATTAGAGAATACGTAATGAGTCTGTTTTTATATCAGAACAAATACATTTGGGCCCCGGCCCCCAGGGGGGTGATTTCTTTTTACTCTTATTACCATTGCGGATATGTATTGCTCAACTTTCCAAAGTATCATGCTTCTACCTAAACGGGAAATAGGAGAATTAGTAATTTTCGCTCATATAAAGAAGAAAACTACATTGGGCCCCGGCCCCCTTAGAAA